>PITA01024817.1:0-18749 GCA_004023965.1 Spilogale gracilis | reverse complement strand
AGCTCAGCCGTGAACAGTGTCTCCGTGTTTATACGAGGTCAGCATAGGCCCTGGGTCTGACCAAGAACTGTGTGGTGATTTTATAGAACGAGGGTGAGGGGTGAGCGACAGGAGGCTCCTGTCTTCATCTTCCACTGTAGGAGGTTGGTCTGTGACATCCAAAGGTGACAAATGAAGACGTACATCTGTACGTACTTAGAGTCCTGGAGGCTAACCAGCAAGCGGAGGGCAGGCATGGGGTGAGCAGGGACTCCTCCCACGAGCCCCGTCGACCTGTGTTTGAAAGCACGTGTACATATCCCAAATCAAAAACTAAAATTTTAAATTTTAAAATCAACTTGAATTTAATTAAAATTTGGGGCGCCTGGGTGGCTCAGTTGGTTGAGCAACTGCCTTCGGCTCGGGTCATGGTCCTGGAGACCCGGGATCGAGTCCCACATCGGGCTCCCTGCTCGGCGGGAAGCCTGCTTCTCCCTCTCTCACTCCCCCTGCTTGTGTTCCCTCTCTGGCTGTGTTTCTCTCAAAGAAATAAATAAATAAAATCTTAAAAAAAAAAAAAAAAGATTTACTTATATATTTAGAAAAATTAAATTAAATTAAATTAAATCGAAGATCCCTTTCTGAGTAAAGGAGTAGGATGGGTGGCTAGACAGATGAGGTGGCAAGAAAGAAGTCGAGTGAGAGAGGAGGGCCGCACACGTGCCTCCCTACCCAGGCGACTGCCCACCTCGCTGGCCTGGCCTTCGTGCCTCTGGGGCCAGGGGTCTGAGCAGCATAACTGGTTGCTTCCCCCTGCGTGACGGCAGGCCGGCTTACGGGAGACTCTTTTCCCGATGGTGGGAGATGTGCCTGAGCCCTGCGTGTTCCAGCGAAGCTGCCCTGGTTGGTTTGAGGTCAGAGAGCAGCTACTGTTCCCGCCGAAAGCTAGCAGCCGCTGCGGACAGTGAGGGCTCTGGGCAGCAGCCCTGGCCGAGAAGCTGGCCCTCGGTCCAGCCTGAGAGCCACGAGGAGGTCCTGGTAGTTTTTCTTGAAGTTCCTGTCCGGTTTGCCTGCTGGGCTGTCAGCCACTTGAGGAGTGAGACAGAAGAGTCGGCACACAGAAGCCGGCACATCGTGGTGGCTTCTTGCTCAGTGCTGGGGGGTGTCTCATGGCTCCGGGCTGGGGGCTTCTGGGATCCAGATGGCAGTCGGGAAATGGGGCTGCAGCAGGAGAGCCCCCCAGAAGGGACACCCTCCAGCAGGCCCTGAGGTGCTACCGGTCAGAGCAGGAAGGATGGCTGAGCCGGGTTGCCCCATGAACCCTTGGGGGGCAGCAAGTCTTGGCACAGAGGGGGGTGTCTGAAGGGGCAAGAGCGTTCCCTCCATCTCAGTCTGATAAGCCCACCTTGCACGTTCTTGGACCTCGTCGTCACCGTCTGTGGTTTCCTTCCTGCGGGGCGTCCTCGTCTCTCGTAGCTTCCTGAGGAGGAGGACCATGTGAGGGCCCGATAGCGCACTGTTCTCCTTTCACGCGTGGTTGAAACGCCCTGGGGTTAGACTCCGCACGGACCCCGCTCGCTGTGCTTTAGAAGGCTCCGAGGGGGGCTCCTCTTCCTGGCCTGGTCGCTGACACGCCCGCTGCAGCGGGACTCAGGCTTTGTCTCCTCCAGGGGGCACTTGGGCCCTAGTCTGGTCCCGCCGTCCTGGGAGACCACCCCCGGGTCTCCCAGGACAGGGCAGTTCCAAGCAGAGAGGTTTTAGCGTGAAGTCTCAGCTGTAAGCGCGGAGCGGCTGCGTCTGGGCATCTTGTCACGGATTGTGTCCGTGACCCTGGGCCCTTTCAGCCCCTCGGCTCGTGGCCTCCCCACCGGGAGACTTCCGGTATTGTCTCTTTGGTGATCTTCTCCCCAGCAGTCTGCCCTCAGTGTTCTCGTCCCGGGACTTGCCATGGGGTGGGAGAGCACCTGAATCAGTGCTTTCCTCCTCTTCTTGCTCTTGACGGCTTAGCTTGGCCTTCCCGTCTGCACCTGAGAGCCTTCCTCACGCGCTGTCTCCCCGTCCTCGCTGACTTGTAAGCTCTCTCTCGTGTCTGTAATTGAAGAGGTCTTTCTCGTCACGTGTTTTAGCTCCAAGCCTCCATTTCTTGCTGTGTGTCGGGGCAGTGTTTCTGGTAGTTCCCTTCTGCTCTCTGTGCTGTCTGCATGAGTACTCTGCACACCTTGTCGTCTTTTTGGTCAGCCCTTACGTTCCTTCTGCAAGGGAGGCGCCGAAGTCTGTGCAGGGTTTGGGCTCTGAGTGGGACTTCTCATCACGCTTCCACGTGGGCGACAGGTAGCCAGCCGCTTGGTTAGACGACGACAGCTTGGCTTTTCTCTCTGTCCCACAGTTTCTCCCAAAAATCATCCTCCCCGCTCCTCGCTGCAGGATGAGGACCTGACAGCAGCCTGAGTCGGGAAGTTCTTTGTTTTGTTTTTGTTTTTGTTTTTAACCAGGCCGCCGTTTTCTGGACAGTTGTCCCATCAGTCCCTCAGCTGTCCCTGACGTCCGTGTCAGGAGCTGCCCTGGCCCACCTTTTCCAGGGGATAACTTCTGAGTCCCGTGTACTGGCAGGGGAGGGGCAGGAGCCCCACTGCTGTCCTGAGTCAGGCCTTGCACCCAGCCTGGCCCGCTGCTGCCTCTGTTTCCAGGCCTCCCTGGACTGGTTTCCAGGGGGCGCTCCCTCGGTGGCCACCGAGGCTTAGCTTCCCTCGGGCACCGTACCATCCTCTAGGCTTTGCCAGGAGTCATTTCCTGTTTTCTCTTTTCTTCTTTTTCTCTTCTCTTCTCTTCTTTTCTTTTCTTCTTTTCTTTTCTTTTCTTCTTTTTCCATTTCCTTTTCCTTTTCCTTTTCCTTTCCTTTCCATTCCTTTACTTTCCATTCCTTTCCCCTCCCTCCCTCTCTCCCTCCCTTCCTCCCTTCCTTAAAATATTTTATTTATTTGACACAGAGAGAATACAAGTAGGCACAGTGGCAGGCAGAGGGAGAGGGAGAAGCAGGCTCCTTGCTGAGCAGGAAGCCTGATGTGGGGCTCAGTCTCAGGACCCTGGGATCATGACCTGAGCCGAAGTCAGACACTTAACTGACTGAGCCACCCAGGCGCCCCTCCGCTTGTCTTTTCTTGCCTTTTTACTTTTGCACTATTCGAGTAGGAGTTTAAGAGGGGAAGATGAGGGGCACCTGGCTGGCTCAGTTGGCTGGGCGACTGCCTTCGGCTCAGGTCATGATCCCGGGGACCCGGGATCGAGTCCCACATCGGGCTGCCTGCTCGGCAGGAAGCCTGCTTCTCCCTCTCTCACTCCCCCTGCTTGTGTTCCCTCTCTGGCTGTGTTTCTGTCTGTCAAATAAATAAATAAATAAAATCTTTAAAAAAAAAAAAAAAGAGAGGAAGATGACAAGAGAAGGCTGCATGTTAGCTCGGCCCTGTCTCACGGAATTCCTGTTCCTTGTATAAACCTGCTAAAGTAGTACTTGTGTTTTTGAGGAATAATTATAAAAGACCAACACCCTCTACCTAGATAGAACCTTAGAGGGTCAGGACCATATAGCTCGTCTCACACACATGTATCCGTTTGCTTGTGTGTGGAGACCAGATTGGGGCCCCTCCGTGTGCTCTGGAAACATTTCCCAAAGGAATAGTCTGTTTCCTCTGGGCCGTGGTTCTTTTGTACCTTCGGCACATCTTGTCGTTTGGAGTCTGGTGGACATCTGTGTGCCCGTGTGGGGCCTTGCTGTGGCTCTCAGGGTCGCTGGGGCCCGGCCCTCCTGCCCTGCGCTCTGGCCGCCTGTCCTCCGTGCGGGTTTCACGGTGTGCGTTCGTGGCACTGAGGTGACTCATCAGCCCTGTAACCATCCCATGAGGTGGGTGGGCGCTGGTCACAGCTCTCGTTCCCCCTCTTACGGCCTGGGCCTCCTCTTTGTGAATGCAGCCCGGCTCTCACACCCAGCCTGTGCTCACGGCACTGTTTCTCTGAGCTCTAGAAGGTGCTTTGTCACCTCTGGGCTGATGAGAAACCCTTGTCCCACAGTCAGACCTAGATTTCTCTCTCCTTCCACATTCAGTTGTCTGCCATGCTCTGCCGCTCCCTCTAGGGCCTGTGCAGCCCAGGCCTTGTCGCCAACCTGGGTGAGGGCCTGTGGTGGCCGCCTGGAGCAGGAGGGTCATAGTGGCTGACCTTAACCCGGGGCTTACTGTTCTACGCACAGCCTCGCGGGGTGGGTGGGCAGTTGCATACATGGCCACGTGGGAGAGGTGAGGGCACACTTGTGCCGTGGGGTTGCAGGTGTGCTCCGGGGCAGCGGGCCCCACCACAGCCCGTCTGCTCCGGCCCGGTCACCCACACCTACTCCCACGTGTTCCTGGGCATGGCACCAGCCATTGTGTGACTGATTTATTTATTTGAGGGAGCGAGCAGGGGGAGGGGCAGAAGAAGAAGAGGGAGAGAATGCCCAGCAGGCTCCCTGCTGAGCAGAGTCCAATGCTGGGCCCAGTCCCACGACCCTGAGATCATGGCCTGAGCCAAAACCAAGACCTGGACGCCCAGCCGACTGAGCCCCCCAGGCGCCCCAGCACCAGGCATTGTTAATGGCCCTGCTCTTGTGGCCGTTGGGTAGCTGTGCCTTCCCGGGGACAGTGGCAGTGACCGTGTATCTGTCAGATGGTAAGGCAGGGAGCAGAGGGATGTCATGGGGCTACATGTGACGGGACAAAGGTTACTTTGTAGCTGGTCACCCTATGGGCCCTGGTGTTGCCGGTAATCGGGCTGTGTGGCGCCGCGGAGCTGGTGCTGCCTTCTGAGCTGCTGCCGCGGAGTGTGTTCGGCGAGGGGCGCTGGGCTCTGCGCCTGCTGTTGTGCGGGGCGGGGGGCGCGCAGGAGGGCGCACCCAGGGGCTGGGCCTCACTGACCACGTGGTCACAGGAGGGAGGAGACCGGGCTGGTGGGCGTGGAGACAGAGGTTTTGAGAGAGGAGAAGCACTAACAAGCATTATTTAGAGGATGCGCTAGAGTCAGAAAACCGTGAGCTGTCCCGGTGTAGGCAGACATGTGAGACAGACGGAGCTCGTCGTGGTCAAAAACTGTGCCCACACTTTCATTGCGCTCCAAGGTCTGACCTGCGGACCTGCTTCCCGAGGGGCTGGCCATGGAAGCAGCTTCCCGGGAGCTGGAGAAGTCTGACTCCGCCTGCAGGTGCCTGTGTTGTGCCCTCGCAGGTACCCAAACACAGCGTGCGAGCTGCTGACCTGCGACGCGCCGCAGATCAACGACAGACTGGGGGGGGACGAGACTCTGCTGAACCTTCTGTATGATTTCTTGGACCACGAGCCGCCTCTCAACCCTCTGCTTGCCAGTTTCTTCAGCAAGACCATCGGCAATCTCATTGCAAGAAAGACTGAACAGGTAAGTGATCCCCGAGCGCGTGCGGTTTGGGGCGGCTGGCGCGGCTGATGCCCACACACGTGCCGTCGGTGGTCCATGGGACACAGCTGGAGCAGGGAGACTGCTGCTATGGGAGTTGGAATTTGATGAGGAAAGTGGCTTCCTGAGGATATTTCTGCCGGCTGGCTTAGGAGTTAGCAGCTCTCCCTGCCATCCCTGTGGGCTGCCCAGGATTCACAACCAGTCTAGCTTATCTTTTCTGACCGGTCAGAAGCAGGAGGGACATGCCTGCGTAAGGACAGGCTCTGAGGACGTCCACCTTGTGAGACCCACTGCGCTGGCGGGGCGGCACTGTTCAGGGTCTAGGACCCGGACTGCTGCCGAGAGATAAAGGAAGGCTTAGGCACAGCGTCAGGCGTCTGTAAAAATAGTGACTTTGTTTCATTAGCTGGAGCACAGTCTTCTTGGAGTCCGCTCTTGCTCCTGTGTGTGTGTGCGTGTGCCTCTGGGCCGCCCACAGTGTGCACGCGCAGAGACAGGGCGTGATGCCTGGCGGGGCCCCAGGCCGGTCCTACGGAGTCTTTCACCTTCCTCCCTTCCCACCATCCCCAACAGATGGTTTCCGAACAAACACCAGATGTCCTAGGACTTCATTGTTCACATTACCGTATATACCTTGAGAATATACTGCTAGGATACAAGAACTTCTTAAAAATTCTTTTAATTATAACTCTAGGACGGGACAAGACTACTGAGCAAATTGCATTATACACCCCAAAAATATTCACCGTGATCGTTGAGTATCATGGACTCTCCGGTGCGGGAACAGACCACTATTGTATGTGTGTGTCTGCGGTTCTGGGAAGGTGCAGCCTGCGGGGCACGGCACTGTCCCCCTGTAGCAACTGTTGGCATGTTGGAAATGTTGAGTGCAACGTACGTTTCACAGGACCCTGAATCTTAGCTTTGCAAGGGACCTCAGGGGACTGTCTTACCTCAGGTGTTTTTCTGAACCATTCAGAGGATGAATGAAGAATAGAGGTGATGCAGGTGGTGAGAGGCTATCAGTAGTGGCAGTGGTTCTAGGACACAACCGTGAATCCTCCCACACTAGCGCTTGGTGTGGACGGTGAGTGTGGGGGGGTCAGTGGGGGGTCAGTGCAGTGGGGCTGTGGGGCAGTGGGGAGGTCAGTGCAGTGGGGCCGTGGGGCAGTAGTAGTTTCCAAAAACCTTTGATTCTGGCCCATGCCACTCAGCTCATAAGTTCCTGGAGCCTGACTATATTTCTGCTACTTTCAAATGTCTGCTGTGTTTTACTGCTTCCTGTATTTCCATCATCTTCCCTTGCCCAGTGCATCAAAATAATATGAAATGCACTCTTTTTTTCTTTTTTTTAAAGATTTTATTTATTTATTTGACAGAAACACAGCGAGAGAGGGAACACAAGCAGGGGGAGTGAGAGAGGGAGAAGCAGGCTTCCCACCGAGCAGGGAGCCCGATGCGGGGCTCGATCCTGGGACTCTAGGATCATGACTTGAGCTGAAGGCAGATGCTCAAGGACTGAGACCCCCAGGCGCCCCTGAAATGTACTCCTTAAAAGTATTTCTTCTATTGACAAATATGTAACCTATTTATATGAATTGCAAACAAGACAAAAATACATGAACAGTCTCCTGTAACACTCCAGAGACAACGACCGCTGATTCTCTAGCTCGTGCCCCTCCCCGGTCCTTTTCCTGTGGAGACATTGATGTGTACTTACTGCTTATTTTCACATAATGGCATCATCCTCTGAATACTGCAAATTGATTTTTTCACTTAGAAATGGATTTGGTCCGTCCTCTCCCGTGTGGCTCACAGGTCCTCTCCAGCAGACGCGGAGCCCACGGCGCTGCTCACCGGGATGCCGGAGTCACCGTGCCTCTCGGCTGCTGGGAAGGGCCACCCTGTTTGGTCCCATGTTTCCGCAGAGACGTGGGCTGCCATGAACAGGCATACTGCATTTTCTCAACTCTTCATTTCAGAGCTTTTCATACATTTATAGAGAAGATAGTTCTTGAAGCACTGTCTTTCTGTCACACAGCTGCAGGACTCATGTGTTTCTGACCAATTTTATTTTTTTTACACCCCCCCCATTTCCAAACCCCATCGCAGATTATTTTGAATCAAATCTGACATTGTATCATTTTGTATGTAGATATTCCCATATATGTGGGTTTTTTTAAAGATTTTATTTATTGGGAGAGAATGCATGAGCAGGGAGAGGGGCAGAAGGAGAGGGAGAAGCAGGCCCCCTGCTGAGCACGGAGAGCGCCCCCCCCCCCCCCCGTGGGCTTGATCCTGGGACCCTGGTATCAGGACCTGAGCTGAAGGCCGAGGCTGACCAGACGAAGCCCCCCAGCCGGCCCTCCCACCTCACCAGCATGGTCACGGCCCCTTCACTGCTGACGAGGAGTGGCTGGGGCAGTTTCACGGTTCGTTTGTTGAAGGCAGGACAGGTGTTTGCACATCTGTCTGTTAGGAATCGAGCTGCTGTGAACGTTTGTGCACAGTCCTGCCTCATCCACGGTTTCGGAAACCCACAGTCAGTCGTGGTCCAGAAGCGGGGACCCTTCTCCTGCCGTAGCAGCAGGGGTCAGATGAAGCCTGACACGCTGTCACAGGCCCCGATCCTTCACCTTCCTTCAGCTCATCACATAAGCATCTTGTCATCTCACATTATAGGAGGAAGGCTGAATATGGCGCAGTAAGACGTTTTGAGGGGGAGCAGCCTATCCCCACACCACTCATAGCATATTGCCGTGGTTGTTCTGTTTTATCATTGCCGTTAATCTCTTACTGTGCCTGACGTATGGATTCAGCTCTCCCCGGTGTGTACATAGAGGAAGGAGTGTGTATAGATTCAGTACTGTTGCTGTTTCGGCACCCACTGGGGGTCTTGGAATGTGCCCCCTGTGGACAAGGGGTGATTGCACAGCCCTGTGTGTGGATTACTATATTTGAAGTGAGTTTCTTGAGAACAACACATAGTTGAGTCGTGCGTTTTTATCTGCCCTGTTCTGTCTCTAAGTGGCATATTTAGGCTGTTGACATTTAATGCAATTACTGATATGTCAGGGCTGCGATTTTATTGTCGTTTTCTGTTCTCATTTTTCATTTCTCTGTTCCTTTTTCTGCCTCCTGTGTTACTTGATAGTTTTGCTGTGGACGTCCCATCGTGCTGGGTGTTATGTCATGGCTAGGACAGGGTGTGGCAGAAGTGCCCGGGCCGCTCCGAGATCCCAGCAGCAGAGTGTGCCCGTGCCTGCCACTCACCAGCCTTCCTGTCCTGGCTCTTCTGGTGGGGACGCTGGTGTCCAGGATAGCATTGTGCTCTTAATTTGCAGTCTCCTTGCTAACCAATGAGGATGAGTACTTTTTCACGTATTAATTGGCCATTTGGATATTTTCTTTTGTGAAGTCTCTTGACCATTTTCTATTACGCTGTCTCTTTTTGATTTGCAGGAATTCTCTTTTTTTTTTTTTTAAGATTTTATTTATTTGACAGAGAGAAACACAGGCAGAGAGGGAACACAAGCAGGAGGAGCGAGAGAGGGAGAAGCAGGCTTCCCGCAGAGCAGGGAGCCCGATGTGGGACTCGATCCCGGGTCTCTGGGATCATGACCTGAGCCGAAGGCAGTTGCCCAACCAACTGAGCTACCCAGGCACCCCATCTGTCTTTTTTTTTTTAAGACTTTATTTATTTGACAGAGAGAGGGAGAGAGAGGGAACACAAGCAGGGGGGTAGGAGAGGGGGAAGCAGACTCCCCGCCGAGCAGGGAGCCCGATGGAGGGCTCCACCCAGGACCCTGGGATCATGACCTAAGCTGAAGGCAGACGCTCAACCATAGGAACCACCCAGGCGCCCCACCTTTCATATTTCTATCTATAATTTATAATTTATTTGAGACTGATTCTTGTAAATGATGTAAGGTTGGAGTTTTTGTTTTGTTTTAATATGGATGTCTCGTTAGCCCCGCGCAGTTCATCGGTAAGGCCCTTCTCTCTCAGTTGCTTTACGCTAATGCCCCCCGGCCCCCCCCGTAAGTCAGGGGCTCACACGTAGCATGTCTGTTTCTGGACTCTGTTCTCTCGTCCTTTGCATAATTGCGGTGCTGTCTTGATATCTGTGGCTTTATAGGTCTTGGTGTCTGACAGTCCTCTCACTTGGTTTTTCTTCAGAATTTCTTATCACTGCTCTTTGCCTTTTGTATTATTTAGGGTGAATGACTTCTAGAATGGATTTATCAGTCTCCACATTCTCCCCAACCCTCGGCCCCCAAGAAAACCCGCCAGGATTTTGATGAGGCTCGTACTGCCTCTAGATTGGAGTCGGCAAACTGCGGCCTATTTTTGTAAATGAAACTTTGCTGAGACACAGCCCCTCCCATGTGCATACGTCTGGTCTGTGGCTCTTTCGTGTGACCGCGACCAAGCTGAGTGACGAGGGCTGCTTTACTTTCTCTGGGTGACACGTCGTGATTATGGGGGGGCGTCTTACACAGGTGTCATCAGGGTTATTCTTAGGTGGTTGATATTTTTGTATCACTCTAAATGGTGTCTTTTTACTGAAATTTTTTCCTGAGATGATTGTAGATTCACATGCAGATGCATGAAATACTCTGAAAGCTCCTTTGTGTACTTTGCTCAGTTTTGTCAATGGTGACATTTTATAAAACAGTGGAACATCATTGCCAGGGCACTGCCATTCATACAGTGCACGGATCTTACTCATCTGTTCAGTTCTGCTTGTAGCTGTCCGTGTGTGTGCGGCGTGAGTGTGCATGCGTGTGAGTGTGTGCGGCATGTGTGTCTGTGCGCGTGCGTGCGTGTGTGTCTGTGTGCGTATCTGTGTGTGCGCGTGTGTGGGTGCGCCCGCCAGCCCTGCACCGTCGATCGCCTGTGTAGGCCCACACCCCCCACCGTACTCAGGGTACGAGCAGCTCCACGACCACAGCGGTCCCTTGTGTCGCCCATTTATAGCAACTCCCACCCTCCTTCCTCCGCCCCCACGTCACCCGTCCCTAGCCCCGACACTCATCTTTTTCCATTTCTAAAATTTCATTATTTCAAAATGTCACTTAAATTAAAGCATACAGGGGCGCCTCGGGGGCTCGGTTGTTAAGCGACTGCCTTTGGCTCAGGTCATGATCCCGGAGACCAGGGATCGAGCCCCACATCGGGCTCCCTGCTCGGCGGGAAGCCTGCTTCTCCCTCTCTCACTCCCCCTGCTTGTGTTCCCTCTCTGGCTGTGTTTCTCTCTGTCAAATAAATAAATAAAATCTTTTTTTTAAGATTTTATTCATTGATTGATTGATTCATTTTATTTATTTGACAGAGAGAAACACAGCCAGAGAGGGAACACAAGCAGGGGGAGTGAGAGAGGGAGAAGCAGGCTTCCCGCCGAGCAGGGAGCCCGATGTGGGACTCGATCCCGGGTCTCCGGGATCATGACCTGAGCTGAGGGCAGTCGCTCAACCAACTGAGCCACCCAGGCGCCCCCTTTTCTTTTTTGAATGGGCTCCATGCACTCCAACATGAGGCTTGAACTTAGAACCCTGAGATCAAGACCTGAGCTGAGACCAAGAGTTAGGCACTTAACCGGTCGAGCCACCCAGGTGCCCGGAGCCTGGAGTTCTCTGTGTGGAGGAGGCTTTTAATGGTAGATTTTGTTTCTTTTGATGCTCTACAGCTATTCAGATTTTCTGTCTCTTCTTGTCAGTTTAGGTGAGTGTGTTTTTCAAGGAAATTTTTCATTTTTCTAAATTTATATAAATTGGCATAAAATTATTTCCCCTAACCTCATCCTGGTGATATCCGTGGGCTCCGTGGTGAAGCACTTTATTTCCTTCTTGATATTGTTCTTGGCGTCTTCTCTCTAGGGCTGTGGTCATTCTCTTCACAGAGCCTCCTCCCCCCTCCCGCCTCCCCCCTTCTCCCCCCTCCCCCTTCCTCCTGTCTCAGCACTAGTGTGACTGGGGTCTCCCAGCAAGGTGGGCCTTCCCGCGTCACCTGACCCCAGCAGAGGCCCAAACCCCCTTCCGTGCCTGCCTGCGCGTCTCGGCCTGCGTCTTCACTCGCGGCCGGGGCCTGTCTTCACGGCCAGCCGTGCACAGTGTGTTGGGGTCGGTTGCCGGCCAGGTGTGCAGCACTGCCTCTCCCCTTGTCAGACGTCCGTCCTCCTTCCCTTGCACCCAGATCGGCGGGGCCTGTGCCCCAGGTCTGGGGGCTGCTGCCGACGACCAGCATCCCTGGGCAGGGGGCCGCTCGCACCGGTCCTTCCTGCCGCAGGCGCTGGAGGTGGCCCCGGGGGAGCGGCCCCGCACTCGGGGTGTCTGTGTCCCGTCGGCGGAAGGCCTCCTGCCGCGCTGCACATCCGTCAGCCCGGGGCTCATCGGGCCCCCGCTGCCTCGTGGGACTTCCCTGGGGTGTGGCCTCCGTGTCCCTGGGGAGGTCTCGGTGATTCCTGCTCCGGACCATTGACAGTCCGTCTTTCTCGGGGGAGTTGTCGAGGGCAGCCTGGCCCTGGCGGTCAGGCTCCTCGGCGTGTGTCTGACTGCAGGTGATCCGGTTCCTGAGGAGGAAGGAGGGCTTCGTCAGCCTGCTGCTGAGGCACCTGGGCACGTCGGCCCTCATGGACCTGCTGCTGCGCCTCGCCAGCTGTGTGGAGCCGCCCGGGCTCCGGCACGACGTGCTGCGCGTGAGTGTGCGGCCCCAGGCCCCCGTGCCCCGGCCTCGGAGCAGGAGTCCCGTCGGGCCCTGGCTGAGGACAGCACTAGCCGACAAGGGCCCCCCGCAGAGAAAGCAAGCACGGCCAGAGCAGGCCTGCGTTTGTGCCCTGGGGTCGGAGCCCTCCCGGGCTGGCGGTGGGGGAGCTGCTGGAGAGGGTTCCCATCTCAAACCGGCAACTCAGGGCTGGATAAGCTGTTCACTGTTGTTGCGCAGGTTTGGTTCGTAATGCAATTTAAAATAAAGCGTTGGTCCTTCTTGCCTGCTCTCCAGCTCCTGGCATCAGGCGACGGCTGTCTTCAGGGCAGCCGTTGTCCCACAGAGAATCAGTCACGATAGCTAACGGTAGGCCCGAGCGGAGGCACACCTTCCAGCTTGGGACAAGGGAGTGCACTGGTCTTCCCCGGGCGCCACTCTGCCCTCACAGTGCCCCTGCAGCCGCACCAGGCCTCTGTGCTCGGAAAGGCCCTGACGGCAGGGAGAGCCCCGCTGCAGCTGCTCTGTCTTCAGAGATAGCCTGACACAGTGTGCTGGAGACAGGACGTCAGAGTGGCACTGGGACATCAGGGCCATGGTTCCCTTCTTCATGGAGTTTGGGTCACTCCAGAATTGGATGACGATTTTTTTTTCCTGGGTCTTGGTGGACACACACATTGGTCAAAGTTTTTGAACCTCCGTCACATGGATTTCTTCCACACGGAATGACTTCCCTTCTGTTGAGTTAGACGTGAAGAGTGTCATTGATGGGCCTCTTTTTCCTTTTCAGTGGCTTAATGAAGAGAAGGTCATCCAGAGACTCGTGGAACTGATCCATCCCAGTCAGGATGAAGATGTGAGTATGGCTCCCTCGGGGCTGCTGGAGGCCGCGCTCTGCCCTGGCGGCAAGGTGCTTCTGTCCTCAGATGAGCACTACATACTTTTCTTCTTTTGTTATTTTTTATTTGTTTAGATTTTATTTATTTATTTGACACAGAGAGAGATCACAAGCAGGCAGAGAGGCAGGCAGAGAGAGAGGAGGAAGCCGGCTCCCCGCTGAGCAGAGAGCCCGATGTGGGACTCGATCCCAGGACCCTGGGATCATGACCTGAGCCGAAGGCAGAGGCTTAACCCGCAGAGCCCCCCAGGCGCCCTACTTTTCTTCTTTTAGTCAAACACTGACTTCTAGACTGTTTTCATTAAAAAAATAACTACATTTTATAAAGAATGGATCTGAATTAGTTATCTCATCTCTGGCTGAGTCACAAATCACTCTAAAACGTGATTGCTCACGACAGAAAGCATTTTTTATTTCCACTTCTATTAGTCAGGGACCTGGCTTAGTGGGTGCTCTGCCCAGCGTCTGTCCTGAGACAGTGGTCCTGTCAGGGCTCAGCTTCCAGGGTCACCAGTGGCTCAGCAGGACTCCGTTCCTTGAGGGCGGTGGACCTGTCCACGGGGCAGCTCTCTGTGCATGCTCGTTTCCCTTAGAGTGAGCAGGATGGACGTCATCGTTCTTCTGCACATTCTTCTTAGAAGGGACAATCTGCGGCCCTCGGGTGGCTCAGCCTCTGCCTTCAGCTCAGGTCGTGATCTCAGGGTCCCATGAGTCCTGCACTGGGAGTGGGATTTGCGGATTTGCGAGGCTGTGAGGTCGGGGAGGAAGGCTCCCGCTGCCAGTGTAGAAGGGTGTAGGGTGGGAGTGGGGCTTCCTGTCTCAGCCCCCTGCCCGCTCCCTGCAGGAACCCCTGTGAGAGTTTGGGGTATGCCCTGACAGGCATTCCTCTGCACGACACAACTGCACACACTCGCCCTCAGCAGTTGGAGAACAGTGGTGCCAACTCACGTCTCAGCCGGTGCCGTGGCTTGGCCGTGCTGTTTCCTGTTCCTGTCTGCGCCCCCCCGGGCCGTCAGACCGCTGGGCAGGGGTCCTGTGCTCTAGGCTGAGGGCCGCCTGGCCTGTCCCCGGCCCAGAGGCAGCGGTGAGGCAACAGGGGCCTCCGGCTGCTTGCACTTTTCCCTGAAGTACCCGCGTGGGCCTCCGCCTCCTTCAGCCGAGTTGCCGCAGCGCGCATGTGAGGGCTGCGTGTCCTGACGCTCCCGGCAAGGAGCAGGGCCTGTGCCCGTCCCGTGCGCTCGTCTGCATCACTAAGCACCCCAGTGTTGCACGTAGAGCGCCCCGATTTTCACCGGTTAAGGGTTAGTGCCGCCCGGAGGAGTCAGGGCCTCCTGTCTCTGTAGCGCCTGGCCGGTTTCCGGTAGCTTCCAGGACTCACGAGTTCCCACTTCACACGTTAAGTATGAATTTAAAGTAGTGTCAGTAACATGCTTCCCTACGCCGCCCGTCTCAAAGCGTTCAAGGGGTAGCGAGCGATGTCTGGGGTAGTTGACCCCTGAGAGGGCCCCGATTGGATTCGCGGGCGTCGTGCGCTCAGTTCCCCTGGAAGGTCTGACCACATTTGCATCCTGACGTCAGGAGGGCCGACCGGGCCTCTGTGAAATGGCCTGCTTGAGAGAGCGCGGTGTCCTGAGAAGCGAGCAGTGGGGCAGCTCCCGTGTCCAGTACGCGGCCCCGCTGGCCTTGGTCCTCGGCCCTGAGGGGAGTGCTCGTCCCCTTCCCTTCCAGAGACAGTCCAACGCCTCGCAGACCCTCTGCGACATCATCCGGCTGGGCCGCGAGCAGGGCAGTCAGCTGCAGGAGGCCCCGGAGCCCGACCCCCTGCTCGCCGTGCTGGAGTCGTGAGTGTTGGCGGCCTGCGGCTGCCGGGCTGGGCGGGGGCTCCGTCCTGAGTCGTCAGGGCGTCCGCACCCCTGAGCCCCGGCAGATTCAGACTCGGAGCGGCGGGCTCCGGAGGGCCACGGCCGGTTGCTCCGCAGGCCTGTTTCTCAGGGGGCCGGGGCACGGGGCAGGAGCGCCGTGAGCACCCTGGCAGCCGCGCAGAGCCCCCCTGAGCGCTAGGGTGTTGGCGGCCCTCGGGGCTCCGGCGGCCGCGAGCTGTCGTGTGTCCCGACAGGCAGGACTGCGTGGAGCAGCTCTTGAAGAACATGTTCGATGGGGACCAGACGGAGAGCTGCCTCGTCAGCGGGACCCAGGTGCTGCTGAGCTTGCTGGAGCCCAGGCGGGCTGGGTGAGTGTCTCGCGTGGCCGGGGCCGGGTGTGCGGGTTAGTGATGTAAGGGACCACGTGGGTAGACCCTGCTGTGCACAAGGCCGGGTCCGGCTCCTTTGACCCTCGGCCTCCATCGTGTTCCCGCCCCAGTCTGAAGGCACCGCGGGTCACCGGCTCCCAGCGTGTGTGCACGCGGCTCTGTGGAACCGCTGTGGCCAGTGACCCCCGCGGGCCGTCCCAGCGTGTGGGCTGTGCGGGCTGTGAGGGGCGCGCGTGCGTCTGTCGCGCCGTGTGCACCCCATCGGAGGCCCGGCACTAATAAACTGGGCTTACCAGCAACAGGAACATGACAAGAAATTGACTTGATGTTGGTGATGAGATTATTAGCAGTTTTCCTCTTTCTCTTTCTCTGTCTTTGCAACCCAGAGCATATCTATTAGTTTAGTCCCTAAAACCAGAAGGATGATGTGGTCGTCGCCTACTCTGGTCAGGCCGCCAGGATATTGTTTTCTCTTCCTGAGCCCAGGAAGCTGGTCCTTTTCTGTAGGACGTGGGGGCTGTGCTGGGGGCCTTTCCCAGCTTTGGCTGCAATGAAGGGACATAAAGCAGAGACGGGGGCACCCGGGAGGCTCCGTCAGCAAAAGCGCCCACTGTTGGTTGTGGCTCGGGGCCCCGGGGCTGAGCCCCGCGTTGCAGTGAGGGGGTGGTCCCTGCTCAGCAGGGAGTCTGCTTGGGATTCTTTCCTCCTCCCTCTCCCTCTGCCTCTCCCCCCACTCGTGTTCCCTAAAATAGACAAATCTTAAAATGAAAAAACCACCAAGAACAGAGATGAGCCAGCTGATTCTCTTTCTTACTCTTTTTTTGCTTTTTACTTAAAGTGTTTTTCTGTAATGGTGACACGCTACTTTTATAACTGGGCGATGGTCCACTGAGTGTGAGATGCCGCCCGCCCGCCGGGGGCTAGGGGCTGCCCTCGGCCATCACCTGGGACGCTTTCTAAAGGCCAGGGTTGCCTATCTCTTGTCTCTGTACCAGTCACCAGGCACTCTTGAGCCAGCGAGTGGAGAGTTGGGGCGAGGTGAGCCGGAGGACGGGGCGTATCCCCCGTGTCTCCATCTGCTGTCCTCGTCCACAGGACAGAGGGCTTGGTGGACTCCTTTTCTCAGGGACTGGAAGGGCTGTGCACCGTCAGCAGCAGCGTCCTGCACGGCATTGAGCCACGCCTGAAGGACTTCCACCAGCTTCTGCTCAGCCCCCCCAAGGTAGGGGGCCCTGAACGGGATGAGGTGGCTGTGCGGCTGTCGTTGGCAGGGGCTTTGCAAGCAGAGGGCCCTACGCCCGACTTGGGAACCAGCAGGCAGATGGTCAGCTGCTGAGTGCCCACTCTGGTCTGAGGCACGGTCCCCGGACGACTCTTGTCCTCTGAAATAGGGGTCATGTGAGAGGCCAGGTTTACCAAGTGTAGGTCTGGCCTCCGAGTCAGGGACACCAGGCCTGGGGTCAGGGAGGGCTCCAGGGAGCCCTGTGCTCAGCTCGGCGGCTCTGGGCACTGCTTGGGGTCACAGGGGGAAGGGCTCCGTCACTTAGCTGTCACGCAGCTCACTGTGACGCCCCTCGCCGTCACGGCCCCTTGCCCTTTCCTCGGCACTTGTTAGCACCCACCATCTACTGCACAGCTTGTTTTATTGATCAGCTTACCGTCTGCCTCTCCCACTAGAAAGTGAGCTTCACGAAGGTAGGGCCTCTGGAACACTTGGTTAGTGAGAAGGTGGACACGGCATGCTGTGTGTGGGGTCAGTGGGCAGGGCCGCTGTTACCCGAGCATTTGTGGGGCTAGTTCGGTGTCCCCAGAGAGCTGACCCATCTTGGACATGTCTCGTGAGCCGAGGTGCACATCTCTTTGCTTGTGGTTTGTTAGAGCAGAGAGCCCTGGGCTTCCGGGGACAGTGGACCACCATTGCTCACTTTTTGAGGCCCTGAGGGGAGTGGTGGGGTTCCTAACCCCCCTGGCCCCTCGCTTCCTCCTGCAGGTCAGGCCGCCTTGACCAGCTCCCCCCGCACACACCCTGTGCATCGCCCGGCTGGGCCACACCTTGCAGCACTGGCCCTGCCCCTTCACGCACGTGGTCCCGCAGCTACGAGAAGCCGGCAGCGGCCGTGCGGGTTGCAAGGCTCTTCCTGGGTAGCGCTTGTTTGTTTGCAGAAAAAAGCAATCCTGACCACCATCGGCGTGCTGGAGGAGCCCCTGGGGAACGCCCGTCTGCACGGGGCCCGCCTCATGGCCGCGCTGCTGCACACCAACACCCCCAGCATCAACCGGGAGCTCTGCCGGCTCAACACCATGGGCCTGCTGCTGGTGAGCCGCCGTGGGGACGGGGCGGGCACGTCAGAGGCAGGCGCCAGACCTGAGCTTACGGACAAGCGGTGTGCCCGGGGGAGGCTTTGGTTCCATCCCAGAACAGGTGTCGTCTGTGCAGAGAGTGTCCCAGGGCTGATGGCCCCATCGCCGGGGAAGCATGCTGAGTGACGGTGGGACAGGCCTTGCTGAAGGTTGTGGACAGTTGCTCTGAAAGCAGAGGGCAGACTTCTAACCCAGTTTGTGAGAATGGGGAACTAACAGTCCACCTCCTCTCTTATTTCTGCCGAAGCTAGAACTGTGATTGTAGCTGTTCGACATAAAACGTCCTCAAAGACCAGCTCCTGTCACCTGCCGTCGAAGGTTCCCTAGCTCCTCTTGCCCAAGCCAGTGGGAAATGGTCCTCTCCTCCACACGTGCCTTCAGGTGCCCCCAGGACAGCCTTGGTGCCTGAGGGTGAGGGTCAGGCAGGCAGGGCCGGCTGTGGGCAGCTGCTGTGGACGGAGGGCGCCGAGGGCGGGGCGTCACTGTAGCTGGGGGGGTGCGGATGCGGTCTCCAGCGGGGGCGTCAGCCTTGCCGTAGGGCCTCTACTCCCCGAGAGCTGGCACCTTCTCACGTTCGAACCCTCATCCCAGGAGGAGCCAGAGCCGGGCCTGAAGGACCATCAGCTTCTTCCAGTGTTTAGACCATGAGCCCAGATGCGGGTCAGGCGTTCAGTCAGGAAAGGCCTGCTCTTCTTTTCCTTTTTTCCAGCCTTCTTTCTCCTTTTATTTTATGGTGGGAAAATATATATAACCTAAAATTCGTCATTTTTATCATTTTTTAAATGTACGATTCATTGGCATTAAGTGTATTCATGATGTCATATAACCATCAGCACTGTGTGTTTCTGGAACTTTCTCATCTTTTCAGACAGAAACTCTGACCAGTAAGCAGTCTCCCCTGCACCCCCTCCCGGCCCCGCCGTCTCCTGTCCGTCCCCCGAGTCTGACCCCCGCACAGGGTCTGCCCTCCCATGTCTGGCTGATGTCCTCGGGCTCCCCTAGGTCACGGCAGGTGCCCGCCGCTCCTTCCTTTCTGAGGCCGGATGGCCATGGGCCGCACGGCCATTTTCTGTCCTTTGGCCCGGCGGGAACACTGCAGTT
>PITA01024816.1:0-25585 GCA_004023965.1 Spilogale gracilis | reverse complement strand
CTATTCTTAAAACCTGCTAATGGGCCATGGGAATCAATAGAGATTTTCCTAACTAGAGTAAGGAAAGAATGTGCCTTATAGTGATATGAATTCTGAAAGTGATCAAAGACCATGGAGCTACGGATGGGTTGGCTAAAGAAGTGAAAGTGGTACATCTGTAGTGGAAGTAACTCAAGCTTTTGGGTCCGATTGATCCTTAACTAGTGGTGGGACTCTGGAGGAGATAGTTAATCTCTCTGGTTTCTTCTTTTGTAAAATAATACCCAATTGATATACTTACTGTGCGGATTAACTCATGGGACTGATTACTCAAATTTAACAAAGTGCCCAGTACCCAACTGCTTAATAAATGGCGATGGAGTATTTTAAGGCCAATTTCTCTTATGTTGGTTAAGAGCTTACATGAGAATTTGGAAGAGGGGAAAATATTGGCAGATATTGCTGAAGAAAAAAGATGGTATTATACTAAGAAACAAAAGAAGGGTCCTCTTCCCTAAAATGAGAAGTTTTGTGGGTTGCACCTTGCTTTGCCAAAGAGAAGTGGCCTGCTAAAGTATAGCAGATACAGAATTTAGATCACAAGTATGTCTTGTTAAATATTTCCATTGTGAGCCATGAAAATTTTAATTGAAACATCTGCCAGCAGATCACGTTCTCTTTTTAAAAAGCCTGTTCATGAAATGTGATCCTATCCTCACTGGAAACTTGTGAGAAAGACAGAGATAGATGGTAGAAACTCTCCTACAAATTAAGGAATAGACAACAGGTTCACATTTTAGCCTGGTGCCAGCTAATAAAACGTGTTTGGCCCAAGAATGTAAGATTTCTGATTTGGATTCCAAAATTCCTTCTACTAGATCCATCCACATTTTTGCTGAGAAGCACTGTCTAATGAGGAATAAGACTCCTTTATGCCATTTCATTAAAACAAACAATTGGAGAACATCAGCATGCAGAAGCTATGAATAATGGACTCATGGATGCCATGAACTGGAAGATTTCAAATAAAGCCAGCTTCAAATCCTAGCTCTGAATATTACTAGTTATATGAAGTAGTTAGGAATCTCATAAATTTGCTGTGAGCTATGATAATTATGTATGTGAAGTCATTTAGCTCTGTGCCTGGCTGGTAAGTATTAATATATGAAAGGTACAAAGAACTCTGCTAAAGTTTCATCCAGTGAATTATACTATAGACTACTCTGCTCTACCTCCCAAAGCTATACAGTTAGCATTGGTTTGGCCAAGCCAATGATAGATGGCTTTGTTCTTCTAGGGCAACTTACTCAATAGCTGGAGAGCACTCATTAGGAATGGCCGTCTTACACTGAGTTTAAACATGCTAGTGCTCATAGGTACTCCTATGTTCTATGGAAAATAGACTCTAGACTCCATTTCAACACAGGGTATTTCCTTTAAATTTCAGTTTTTAATATATCTGAAATATGTATCATATTGTACTTAGTCTTCTTTAAGCTTAACATTTCAAGTTTCCTCAACTGGTTTATTAAGTAACATAATCTTGAGATTGTTGTCTAGGTCTCTGACTCATTGTGATAATACAGCCCTTTCAAACTAAAAACTGGTTTGCTTGTTTCCTTTTAATGTATTCAATTTCACTAGTTCTATGTGTCAGTAGCAACATATGTCTTTCTCTTCTAGACACACTTCTTAAATACAGTTGTCTTCTTTGTTGTCTCACTTCCATATTGCCCTCTTTCTCCTCTCCCATGCCTCTGTCTCTGTCTCTCTCCCAACTTAATCATGTGTATTCGGGGCCTCTTATAGTCATACTCTTTTCCCTGAGCCATTCTGTTCATGTAGTTGAATGAATTTACTCTGTGTAACATCTTTACTTGGTTCTAAACCTTTCAAACATTTCATCCTTTCAGAGGTTGTATCAGTGGGTATGAAAGGTCATAGCTTTAATTTTTATCCTTGCTGCAAGTCTGAGTTTTAATAAGCTTTTACTACTCAAAAGCATTCTCAATTTTATTCTTTGCCATTTGGTATTGAGAAGTAATTTCCTTTTCCAATTCTAAAAATCCATGAATTAATGAATTCTCTCTATTTCCTTCTATTTTCACTTACAAGATGGGCAATACTTTTCTAAAACCATCTCTTTATTAATACACTGCCAGATGGATTCAGCAGTACTAAATTCTCTTTCATGGCTATTTCTCTTAGACTCACAAGTTCATAAGATACATGATTCCCCCCCCCGACCCCGCCCAAGTTACCACAGATAACTTTTTTTTTTTTAACCAAATGTTTTGCCTTTGCAAAGGTGATCAGTTTTATTACCACCTGTCAGACAATTACTAGGTGAGGCCAATGCCCTGTATTTCAGAGTTTCACTCTGGGAGAGTCTGTTTCTTGAGATCTCTACTATATCAGTGAGGATAGGGTAGGATGTGCTTCAGGAATCAACAATATAAAACTCACAGTGAATTAAGCCAGAAACTTATTCTCATTCATTTCCCATGTCCACTTCCTGTTACCTGAGGGCTCAGTTCCATGTTCCCCTCAGTCCCGGGCCTACCATGATGGAGACACTGCTGCCTGGATTTTTCCTGCTGCTGTGCCAGGGTGCCAAAAGCCACTACCTACAAGATATGCAAATCATGTCTATTCAAATTCTGTTGGCCAAACCAAGTCAGATGACCATAGACAACTTCAGAGTTGGATAGAGGAAAAAGAATCATAATGCAAAATAAAGAGAGGCAAGAAAGGAAAAACAGCAATCAAGAGAATTTAATGTCCTAGGAATCAAAGACTGAGAGTATTTCATCCAGGAGAATGCCATGGGCAACAGTAAACAGGAATGGGAAGTGAAGAGGAGGACTTGTAGATAAAATGGTGACAAGATTGGTAATATTTGAGAAATAAGATTCTAACTACAACAACATTGAGAGGCAGATGTGATCTCACCCTCATTAATACAAGTTTAAATTTACCCAAATTGCCTGAAAGTTTGCCTATATCCAGTAAGAACATTTCTATAGACTCAGGATTCCAATGTGTGGGATCACTTTTAATTTTCAAACAAATAGACTGAGACCCCTATTAAAAATTGGCAGCAAGTTCCATATTTTCTGTTCAGAGCTTTCTGACTTCACCAAAATTGTGGAGGAAATTTTGAGGCCCACACCATTCGGAACAAAATTCTAGCTTCCTGAGCAGAAAGGTCAACCACTGCTAGTTCCAACCACTACCACGCATGGTCTTGTAAGAATAAAGAGACTTGGCCCCACATATGATGTCTCTCAACTGCTGGCCCAGTCCCCTGGACAGATTCTTAGACCTTGAAGAAAGGCTTATTCTACTCCTTTAGTGCTACAACCAACTATGGGGACCCCCTTATTGAACTTCTTAGATCTGTACATCTTGTATTTGCTTCTTTCACTCTTGTATGTAGCCATGCCTTGGAAGCCTGGTCTTCTCAATAATGTCGTGACTGGTTTCTGTCTTTGTCCCTTGCAGACTAAGAACTACTTTTCCATTTTTCCCTGGGGGTTCCACCCAGCAGGACTTGCAATCTATCACCTTTCCAAGCCTTGAAACAGTCCTGTTTCATCCCCTTTCTCAAATAATAGGAATCCACACACATCCTTCTAGGGGCTGTTCAGACCTCTCTCAGGTGTTGTATGTGGGGAGATTGGGAGAATGCTGCTTCCATGAACTCAAAATGAATTTATTTTCGTAAATGTGACTGTGTTGACTTTCTGTCACCATCCTCTCCTAATTAAAGCAACACAAAACAAACCAATCAATAAGCAAAAACTACATAATCCTGGTCTCTTGCAGAGCCTCCCACTAATTGTTCAGAGAAGGATTCTCTATCAGTGACCATTTCATATTTTATAAGTCATGTTTTTAAGAGGCAGTTTTTTTTTTTAATTTTATTTATTTGACAGAGAGAAACACAGCCAGAGAGGGAACACAAGGAGGGGGAGTGAGAGAGGGAGAAGCAGGCCTCCCGCAGAATAGGGAGCCCGACGTGGGACTCGATCCCAGGTCTCCGGGACCATGACCTGAGCCGAAGGCAGTCACTTAACCAACTGAGCCACCCAGGCGCCCCTAAGAGGCAGTATTTTAATAATGGGAAAGTAAGTTTAAATATCCAGATGCACCTGACAATCAATGTTTGTTGAATGAATGAATGAATGAAAGGAATGCAGTGTATCCATTCTTACAGACAGTTTATAGCTCAGACAGCATCAGTAACACATAGAAATACCTGAATTACCTGGGAGCATCACGGCTGTTGCTGGATCAGCAGTTATTTTGCCAGTTGTTTAGAGGCTGTGAAAATTAACACAAATTGGCAGGAACACTGGCAATATATCTGGAGCCATGTTTGCCTAGAATAAAGGTGATTTCTTTAGATTAAAATACTGTCAGCCGGATCACAGAACTAGAGAGGCACCCTGAGCAGAGATCAACATCAGACAAGTAGCAAGAACAAAAACCACCATATGAGAACTCCATACTGTGCAGACTGTGACGAAGCTCTGTTATCATAGAGAGAAATATATAATTTGCTTGCCTGTAATGATGGGACATATAAATATTGAAGCAGTTTACAAAAAAAAAAAGTTTTAGGGGCACCTGGGTGGCTCAGTTGTTAAGCATCTACTTTTGGCTCAGGTCATGATTCGGGGATCGAGCCCCGCATTGGGCTCCCTGCTCAGCAGGAAGCCTGCTTCTTCCTCTCTCTCTCCCCTTGCTTGTGTTCCCTCTCTCACTGTGTTTCTCTCTGTCAAATAAAGAAAATCTTTCAAATCAATCAATCAATAAATAAAATGTTAAAGAGAGGGCTCCTGGGCTGGTGGGTGAGTGTGCACCCCCAGCAGTCTTGAAACACACAACTCTGTATTTAGTGCACACTTCATAAGAAATTCCCTTGAAGAAAGCTAGCAGGAAGGAAAGAAAAATCCGAATGACTTAGACCCCATGAAAGACCCTACTCTTAGCCCAAAAACATGAAGTCAGATGTTACCCCATATATGTCAATACCAATTCACCTCCCTTATTAACAGCCTTCTCACCCCTTTTGCATAGATGCACACATAGCTTCATGCACTCACTTTTGATGAGTGATGGACACCCCAATAACCCCTGTGTCCATTCCCTGCTGGGTCTCCTGTCTCCTTTTTCCTCCTTCCTTCCCAAGTTAGTTACTCTGAGATCTCTCACTCATGTCTCCCTGAGGCACTTTTAATCTAATATTTTTGTAACACTGAGGTGAGGGTCACTTATAGATATTTTTCATAAAAACAATATTTCAGAGAAAATGAAAACTAGACCTCCATGGTCAAAAAGCCCATCAGGGCAATCTCCGAGGTTTGTCTCCCTCCACTGTTCAACCAGGGGATCAGCAAGACATTTCTCCGCTTGCTCAGTCCCAGCTGCTCTAAAAGGTGCCTCATCACCTCTTCAAATAGGGCAAAACCTGGGAGGAGGGTTGAATGGGAGAAACACGTTGCTGTTCGCATTGTCACTTTGATATCCCTAATACTGCTACCACTGATGCAAAATTCAGCTCTAAAGAGCTGACAACATGCATTTTGCTTTCATAAACTAAGCCTTTACCCAAACCATTCCCCTTGGTAATAATCTCAGAATCTATCCAGGAGGATAACTGGCTAAGTGATGGAGGAGGAAGGCAGAGTTGGTGGAAGCCAAGTCCCCATTCAGACTCTGTCACCCTTGTAGTCATTTGGCTTGCTTGCCTTTAGGGAAGTCACAGTCCCTACCTAAATCTCAGCATCATCACCTATAAAAGGAGAGAAGAATCCGCAAATGACAGGACGGACAGAGTGATAAAATATAGAAACTGGAAGTGACTTTAAATATCATGTAGCCTGACTTCCTTGCCATCTTAGCAAGCAAACTAAAAGTGTTCACAAACCTGCTGCTCCCTAGAATCCCTTGAGAAGCTTTTCATGAAAGTACCCATGCCTAAACCCAGTTTACTGCAATTCTTATTTAATTGATCTGGGATCAGGCTCCTTATTGGTCTTTTAAAAGGCTCCCTAAGTGATGCTAATGTGCAACCTGAGATCAGAACAATGGAGAATGAAGAACTCAACCTAAAAACACTGGCCTATCCAGAAAGGACACACTGTTTCATATCTGCTAAAGGAGCTCCCAAGGAACTGGGATATGGTTGCATATTTAATATATTCTAACACAGTGTTGTTTCTTTCTCTTCAATGGACAGCTGACTTACTGTATTTTCTCCAGCCAGATGCAGTTTCTCCCTCTGTTAAGCTAGCAGAGCAGTTGACACTTTACATGATTTATTGACATCTTTATTTAGACTTTATAAGAATGTAAACTTCTTAAAAATGGAGACCACACCTACATCGCTCTACACACTCCCTATTTCTAGGGATTGTGCTATTGTGCTGTGCACAAAGAAACGTATGCTCAACACCAGGCTCCCCCAGCCTCACACTTCCCATCCCCTTCTGTACATCTCCTACATATACATCTATACATCCCCCTTCTTCCCTCCCTTCCCTCCCTATCTTCTTTACCCCATGCAGTCTTGTCTTCTATATAATTCACCCAGATTCTTTTTTTCCCCTCCTTATTGCTTTAATCTCTGCCGAACATTGCTCTTTTCTTTTTCTTAGGGAAAGGAATCCAACCCTTTGGGCATACCCCTCAAATTATCAGCTACAGTGACTAAAACAATTAGCGTCTCTTCAGTGTCTTGGGATTAGTTTCACTCTTACTATTCTTGGGATTGTGATTAAAGGGCCGTGAATGGATAAACTCTTTTCTCCAAAGAAGCAAATGAAATTCCCCTGAGTCAGCCCCAAATCTGTTGTAAATTCTGATCTTTGCTTGTGTTCCATTATTCAGTTACATTTACTCTTTGCTATGAATATTACCTGTCTTCCACCTGCCATTCCATTTCACACACACCCCTATCTTATAGTATGTTTATTTTAATTACCTTTGCTCTTGTTATTTACCCAATACCCTCTTTCCTTTTTTCATTAGCATCCTTCTTGCCCATATTTTCAGAGCAGATAAGATTCTAGCTCTTTTTTTTTTTTTAAAGAGCTGATCTCCCTAGCCCCTATTGATAGGTGTCATATCAACACAACTGATTCAAAATCACCTGCCTCATCAGGTGAACACTTACAGTTTTAGTAAGAAACTATTTTCTTAACTGTTTTTCCAAGCAGAGTATTAAGTTCAAGATATGAGATCTTTCTTCTGCGTGTCTCTATTCCCAGTATCTTCCCAGTACTGTTCTAGGAAAACATGGTTGTCAGAAGCCAGAAGGACTGCACACTGACCCTGTGCTAGGTTTTATTTGGAGCACTTTTTAAGATAGACAAATATAATCCCAACAAGCCTAGGCTGTTATCCTCCTATTACAGAAAAACTGATGCACAGGAAAATCAACTAACTCAAGTTTACATAGGTAGTAAGTGGCAGAGACCGGACTGGGCCATCTAACTTCAGAGCTCATGCTTTAAATCACTATGCGGTACTTATGTGCTCATTGTGTGGTTATGAGGAAAAAGGAAAGTGGAAATGCAAGCCCCTTAGTACAGGACCTACCACAAAATTCTTCAGGAAACAGCAGATGTTGTTATTACTTGGAACAGTCCTGGTTCTGCTCCTTATAGTGTGGTCATGGACAGATCACCAATAATCTTTGTTACCACGGGATCCATGCAGGATGGAGTTAGACAGTCAGCAGGGGAGCATTTCAGGTGCATGGTAGACTTCCTTTCACATGAGTGTTTCTGCCTTAATGACTGGGTGCTCCAGGACTTGAGGGGGGAGGGATGGCAACAACACTGAATATTGGTCCCTTTTCAGACCTACACAGCAGAGGTCATTCTTGCCCAAAACTCAGACAACACTGTAAGTAACACAGGGCCAGGTATTTTTATGGTCCCTTCAAGATTTTAAATACCACTGTGTTAATATTAGACTTTTTGCTAAGAGATGATTGCCTGTCAAAGTTTTAACCTTTATCACTTACTAAAAAAATAAGCTCAGCACTACTCATCAACTAGCCAGTATTTAAAACACAGGGTTATGTATTTATAATTAATATGGATTAGAAACTATTTTCCATGCAGTCTGAAAGACAAATCAATTTGGAGAGCCACACAGCTGCTCAATAATGCAAATGATGCCTGTTTAAAATAGTGTATTACATTGCCTTTTGAAAGTGTAGGAAGCAGTATGGCATAGTTGGAAAAGTACAGTCTGGAAGCAGAGAAACCAGTTCCCAATCCTGGATCTCTCAATTATTAGCTATGAAACGTGGGCATATCATTTACCTTCATGGGACACTGTTTTCCCAAATGGGAAACTGGAGCGACAGTCTGTTTTAAGGATGTTATAAGAATTAAAGTGACTGTATTTAGAAGGTCTCACACATATCGGTGGTTCAATAAATGGTTTCCATATATACATTTCTACTGTTCTTTTCATCATGCCAAAGATATTTGTTGGTTTTTCCTACTGTATTTAAAGAGGGACTGTGATTGGGGACCTGGGTCTTGGAAGATAATTAAGTTTTGGTCTGGTGGGTAAGTGAGCAACTTTGTGACCACAGAATGCAATGACCCTAATGTCTATCTTCATTCATTCCACAAATATTTCTTGAGTTGCTGTTAGTTACAAAACTCTGGAACAGGCCCCTAAAGCTAAAATGAAGAGACTAGAGTTGGCACTCTGGAGGATTTTACCTCGTATCTCCATAAGAAGTGCTACATTTTCAAAACATGTTTTTCCAACTCTCAGGAACATCACCCTAGGCCTATTGAAATGTTTCTGTTCAGCCTTGTGACTTAGGCAAAGAAAGAATGAATCCCCAAATTCATTTAATCCAGGAATTTTGCATTCTGTAACATAGCACACACATGCATGCACACATGTGTGTTACACCACGTACCTTACTAGCACGACTATCAGTGGGCACATGACTCAACGATTGCCTTGACTTTTTTTCTCATGATTAAACATGGTGAGTGAAGTCCCTTGGTCTATGACTTGAAAAGATTGATGTAGCAGTAAAAAATGTTTAGGAAATGCAGGACTTCACTGGGTCGTTAATGTACATCTGGATTCTCTAAGAAGTTGATATACTCCACTTAGCATTTCACAAATAAATTTGACCTGGGGGCCCTCTTAGGAAATATTTTTCCTCCCATTGCATCTGACTTGATAACAAATGCTGGTAAATACTGATATACCTATTACTCTTATCTCATGGCTTTCACTGACATATTAAGTGAACATTGTTTTGAATACACAGCTTATAAGATTATGTTCCTCTTCCTGGAAAAGTACGAAATAATTTTAGTTTTAAAATCTGTAGCTATAGAAGCTAATTTTATTTTCAATTTAAGGATATCAGGAGACGTTGCAGCCAATATTCAATGTTTGGATTATTTCATTTAGATCTCTTATTTGTCTCTGCCACAAAATACCAGTGATCTTTGAGTGACAGCTAACAAATGAACCCCATAAATTTGCATTCATCGAATAAGATTTGGGTGTCTATTATAATAAATGTGCTATATAGTAGGAATGGAAGAAAATTAAATTATGCCTCATGCCTCAAGGAGCTTATAGTCTAAAAGAAATGATGGTTATGTTAATAGGCAATTATAATAAGTACATATTAGAAATATGTCACAGGGAAGGGAGTGATTATCTGGTTGGAGAAATATCTGGGGAAAAAAAGTGCTTATGATCAAGGCAGATGATTTATTACAACCTAATGGATACTATTTAAACCAAATCCCCTCTACTTCGAGCTTAGAAAAGAAGAAGAGAACATCAAAACAGCAATAGGTCAGGATATTTGAACTTTTCTTATCCACCTCCAAATCTTTCCAGGAGTGACTGGATGAAGACTTATTAATTATTATTATTATTATATATCTTATTAATAGAACCTATGAGAGCAATTATACTTTGAGAAAAGATTATGACCACTTAAAATAAGAAATTTCTACAAATACACTTTGAATTCTACCTGCACAGAGCAGTACTGAATGACATATTCTCACTCTGAATTACCACACCATCTAATAACTATCAAAACCACTTTTCCCACAGTACCGTGTAACAATGCTTCCCTTAGTTAAACCCAGTTTATGGGAAACACTGATGTTATTGGTAATGATATTAATACTCAGTCACATTTTGCAGTGTCCCATATTCTCATATTTAATTTGAACCAAAACCTATAATCTACATTTTGTAATGAGGAGTGCTCAGGCTCAGTAACCTGAGATCAGTAACTTCATGCCACAGTATAAATCAATAGCACAAAGGTGCGCTTTCCTGTCTTTTGACCTAAGTTTGATGTTTTGTTTTGTTTTTTGTTAACCAAATTTTGTGAAGCTGAATTGTCTAAATACTAAATACTAAGTCTGTCTAAATACCAAGAAATCATGTTCAGTAAAAATTGTGGCTTAGGGCCATTATTATTTATGAGCTAGAAGTTACCTCTCTTCTTGAGCTATTGTTATACAGATGGTGACATGAAAACTTTCCTCAGACAAAACCTGCCTATCAGCCTAATGGACACATTAGACTTTTTATAGTGTTATAATTGAAAATAATAATCTTCGAAGTTATATAATTCACTTAACTGACTAGATCATGAGTTCTGAATGTTAACGTGAAACATTCTTGAGATCTTACTCAAGGTTGTGTGAAATTGCCACCCAATTCACTACAAATCCACTTCTTTCTCACTGAGAAAAGCATATCAGAATTCAAGTAAGTGACAATAATAATGCATAAGATGAAATGTACATGATTATAAAAAGTACACTATTACAAACTTTTACACTTTAATTATTATATTTAAGACACTGATACTCTTCACAATAGATCAAGACTCACCAGGGTGCCACAATATCATTTATAGAAGATTGATTTATTCATTTATTACATAATATTTGTGGGTGGGTTTTTTTTTTGTCTTTTTAAAGTCATAGTTTAAAAGTACCTTCAAATATCAACATAGTTATTGAATCCTTGGCTTTAACTCAATCCCATTTAAAATTCACCAAAAAAATCTGATAATAATTTTTATAATAAAATGACCAGATAACTAGTATCACTTTAGTGCTTTATAATTTACCAAGTATTTTCATGTCTGTTATATTCAGTCCTCAGTAATCCCGTAATATGCCCAGCAATTCCCATTTTACAGATAAAGAAGCTGAGAATCATAAAGGAAATACAGGAGATAAGAAAATCTGTGCTTATTGACAATTTTATCATTCTAAGGTTAGTGTGTCTAGAAAAGAAAGAGAAAAAAAATTAGAAATATACAAATCCAGGGAGAATTATCTCAGCCACCAAATCAGAAAAATTAGCATTAACCTGGGATTCTTAATTCCAATTGGTTTGTTCTGCATCAATACAGTTAATTAATATACAACTCCAAATTAGCTTTTGCAGGCAGGGAAATGTCAGCGGGTTTCTTCTTGTCCTCCTGCTAAGTGGAGGACATTAAATCATTATTACACATAATAGTTCCTAATTTGCAGGTGGAAATATTAGCTCCCAAATGCATAAAAATCTTTCAGAGCCTGAAGGTCAACAGTTGCATATCAGATTGTTTTGGTTTCCTGCTGGTCACTTTACAACATGGTTTAATGGTTACCATAGTATCTTTCTTCCAAAGTGAATTATGACTTGAACTTTAACTTTTCATTTTTGCCTAACTATGAGGTAGCTAGGAAACCAGATCATCGACTGCATTTTTTTGACATGAGAAAAGCAGCCCAGAAAGGTTAAGTGACTCACCAAAGGTCACACAGAAAATCTGACTGTTCTGTGGATCTTCCACATTGGTGCAAGCTTTGGAAGGAACTGGCCCATCTATTTCTTCTGCTTATCTAAGTGTCTCTTCTTTGCCTTGCCCTTACAATTCTGCATCCCGTCACATTCAAGGAAACCCTGGAAAATGCATGGCTTTACCAGCAGCAAACACACCCTGTAAATAAGACCAGTTACTGGCTGCAAAGATAGGGACTCACTATTGCAGTATTTTAACTGCTGGGTGGCCAGTTCATTAAAACAGGTCTCTAGTGTTGTAATCACTCTGCCAAACCACCATCTGTTTTCATCGCTGCCTCCCCAATCCTAAAAATCCCCCCATTCCTTCTGCCACAGTCCCAATCAGGTTTTTGTATAGGAATGGACAGCTTGCAAGTGGAATGTCAGGAGCTTGTACAATAATTCATCTTCAGGGCATGACAGAGCAAGCTGTTGGGTGCTGTGAGTATGCATAGCAGGTCTTGCTGGGCAAAATCCTGGATCTGAAAGGAGAATGGCTCCCACTTGGTGGAAATAAATGCTTTATTCCTCTCTTTACTCTACTCAAAATGCTTACCAATCCTTGTAGAAAGTCTGAGGAATATTTCAGAGCCCAGGAATAAGCCTCCTGGATGAAGGGGTTTTGAATTCTAATACTTAGGAGATGAATCAAGATCAAATATGCTAATTTATTATTAGTCCTATACAGCTATCATTTCATAGATTTTTTAAAAAGATTTTATTTATTTGACAGAGAGAAACACAGCCAGAGAGGGAACACAAGCAGGGGGAGTGAGAAAGGGAGAAGCAGGCTTTCTGCCAAGCAGAGAGCCCGATGTGGGACTCAATCCCAGGTCTCCAGGTCTCTGGGATTATGACCTGAGCTGAAGGCAGTCGCTTAACCAACTGAGCCACCCAGGCACCCCATTTCATAGATTCTTACTATGGGTTAGGACCAAGCCAAGCACTCTACATAAACTATCTCATTTTAATTCTTTTTTTTTAAAAAAGATTTTATTTATTTATTTGAGAGCGAGAGAGCACGAGAAGGCAGAAGGTCAGAAGGAGAAGCAGTCTCCCCGTGGAGCTGGGAGCCCAATGCAGGACTCCATCCTGGGACTCCGGCAGTGGTTTAACCAACTGAGCCACTCAGGCGCCCCTCATTTTAATTCTTAAAATAACCTTTCTGGGTAGTATCTTGTATTCCCATTTTACAGGTGAATCAACTAAATGAGACTCAGGCTGCTTGGGTCATTAACCCAAGGTCACAGTGATTAGATGACAGAGTCTGGATTTGAACTTGTATTTCTTTGACCCCAAGTCCTATGCCCTTAATGACTATGTTACCTGTCAAGTTTCATAATTCCACAGAGATACTAATGATGGGATGCTTTTAGTTATAACTTCATGTTATGTGCTGTGGCTTACAAGATGGTTGCCTTTTTATTTTCATTGCAACTATTTGGGGTTTTTTTTTTCCCCTTAATTATGCCTTTTTTTTATTTTTTAAAAAATATTCTATTTATGTATTTGAGAGAGAGAAACACAGCCAGAGAGGGAACACAAGCAGGGGGAGAGAGGAGAAGTAGGCTTCACGCCAAGCAGGGAGCCCGATTCAGGGCTCAATCCTGGGACTCCGGGACCATGACCTGAGTTGAAGGTAGATGCCCAACTACTGAGCCACCCAGGCACCCCAGTTATGCCTTTTTTAAGCAACAAAAACTAACTCTGGTTCAGAAGGTTAAATAATTTCATACAAAATCATTCAGCAGAATCTCAGTAGGAACGGTCTTTTGGTGCCTCAACGCAAAGCTTTTTCTAAGCAATGTTTAGCCATGGATACCCATTCAAGACCTTGATAAAGTAGACAAATCTTTTATAAGTTAAGACTAACCTTCAGCCTTGCTGACTCCCCACTTTCCTAATCTGTGGGAGCCAGGTCTGCATTCCATAAAGTCAAAATGGTAGATCAGGCTACTGGACCCAATAGCAAAGAAAAATAAAAGTGCAAGGCACCTAGTTTCAAAATTATTGAGAATGTCAATGGGGCATTAAGCATAACATGAGAGGCTTCCGAGTTGGGATCCTGTGCATGTCACATACCCATGAAGCTGGCCCCGACCTTCTAAATCTCCAAGAATGGTCCTGTTTTCCTCCACCTTATTTTTATATAACCCAGAGTAGAAATAATGTTGGAGATGGAAGATCTAGCCCTTGGTCCTGGTTTAGGGTGTATGGTTAACTAGCTTTTTGACTTTAGGTTTGTCATTTAACCTCTGACGCTGAGAGTCCTCATAATTTGTAAAGTCCATCCAAAACGGCCCAGCCTACAATGCTTAGTAGTTGCCTCCCTTGCTGTCCTTAACTTCATGTACCTTTTCCATTTCCCTTTCTGCCAAAACAACTCTGAAAATAGTCAGCCTTCCTAATACCTGCACCACAATCAACAGTGGTCTTCACTTTCCCCAGCCTCCTGGCCATGCCGGAGAAACACTCCTCCCACTTCAGTTATCAGGTCACCAGTACTCATGGCACTTTTACTCATTGGCTCAGATACCTACCCTGGGTCATTTAGACAAAGTTTTTTTTTTTTTTAATTTAAAGATTGTTAAAGGGAAAAAAAAGTATTCCTTTGTGTTTAGTCTACCAACTCCATAATAGTGAGGGAAATAGCAGGAGATTTTCCCCAAAGGGGCACATTTGTTAAAATCATGTATTTCTTGTTTGTTTGTTTGTTTGTTTGTTTTAAAGATTTTATTTATTTATTTGACAGAGAGAAACACAGCCAGAGAGGGAACACAAGCAGGGGGAGTGAGAGAGGGAGAAGCAAGCCTCCCGCCAAGCAGGGAGCCAGATGTGGGGCTTGATCCCGGGTCTCCAGGATCACAACCTGAACTGAAGGCAGTCGCTTAACCAACTGAGCCACCCAGGCGCCCCTGTTTGTCTTTTAAAACAAAGATTTCTGCATCATGAATATAAGCAAAGCCATACTAAAATTGCTTATTTAGGGATACTTCAATAGAAAAGTCATTCTTCAAACCATAAACTCTAGCCTGTGAAAAATTATAGTGATACCAACATAACCTATCTTTTCTCCATCTCTAATTTTCCTCTACATGTCCTCTCTACCAAAAATAAACAAAATTATTCTGCTTTTATCTTACTCCTATTCCTGAGTCCAGACTAAATTTCTTTCATTCTTAATTTAAAACTCTTTCTCTTTTTCAGATCCCTCCATTCCTCAACCACTATTGCTTACCCCCATTACCTCCTACCCATAAACTTTAGTAACTTTCTTTTTCTCCCTGCCCTTGGGAGTATATATCTGTAGCTCTGCATTGCATTTTGCTTGTACCTGATTTGGTAGTTTTATAAAATGTACTATTCTTTCAAAAAGCTCAGATTTCTACTTTCTGACTAAACTTTCCTGCTTTCCATCCATCCAAATGGATGTGATCTTTTGCTTTGCACCACCTTTTCAGAATACTTATCACTTCTTAAGGTTGGTTATATGCACACGCCTCATCATCCTGTCTAGCTTGTAAGCAATGTGAGGACAAGGAATAAGCCTTCAGTGGTGAAAACCATGGCTTGATTAGATTCGAGTCACAATGAGTGTTTGTTGAGTGAATGACTGTGAACTCTTATCAGAGAGACAAGTTAAAACAGGAACAACTGGAGTGGAGTCTTATCTCAGCAGACCTTTCCCCCTTGATGTTCCTTGTTCCTGTTTTTCAACTTCTATCAAAAGCCAAGTAAAGAGGCTGTTTCTCTGAGATCATTCATCTGTCTTGTTAATTTGTATTAAGTGGTACTTTATCAGAATCAAACTTTCAAGTCTATTAAAAGTCTTACAGCTTCTCTCAAAGCTGGAAACACTGTAAAAGACAACATCAGTCCCATGGCTCTGCTCTACAGTCAGGACAAGCTGGTCCTTTCAGCCCAAGCCTCCAAATCAGGACCTCCAGAATGACCCCATGGAATGACAGCAGGCCATGGAGAGTCACTTCTTTTGAGATAAGAAGCAGGCTGTCCTGAACTCAAGAATCCCTTATAAAGATATCAGCTGGAGAAGAAACAAACTTGGGTGCTACTATCTTCAAATAACCTCATCTTTCAAGGTGATGATGCACTTTTAAAATAATGCACTTTTTAAAACTCTTTAAAACAACAAATTTGACAGGCCAGACACAGCTCACTAACCTGGGAGATTCGTTTTAAAAATATAGATTTCCACATACCATCTGTAGAGAATTTCCAGGGTGAGGTTCAAAATTGTGTATTTTTAAAACTCCCTATGTGATTCTTATTTGTAGCTAAGGTTTAGAACTTGTAAAAGCCCATTGCAGATTGCAAAGCAATTTAACATGAGTTATTATTTCAGTTTGTGTTTACAGAAATAGGTAGTAATATTATTCCCATTTTAGGAATGAGAAACCAAAGTTGGAAAGACGTGATGACTTAACCTTGTGTGGGTCCTAACTTTGATCTTCAGTTAGAATGTAAGCTCAGGTCTTCTGAATCCCAGTCCAGGACCTTCTCATTGTTCACTTTGAGATGTGATGACTACAGTTACCAACTTACTAGCTTGAACTGATTTATCAGGTTGCACTACAGAGGATGAGAAGTACCTAGGGTAGCATATTTTCATCAGAAAAAGCCATATGAGCAAGAAAAATTTATACAAGGGGGAAGACCTTCAAAAGCTTTTGCAATCTGTGAACCAAGGAAGGAAAAAATCTTAATTCCATGGTTGGTCAAGACTTATTCTATTTCTTTTTCTCTTTATCATTTCCATCACAACTTTTCTTCCTTCTTCTCAGTTAATGACTTAGATCCACTGCCTACACAGAAAGTGTTAGATTGCATAGTCTCATCAAAAATGAGAGGATGGGAATGGATACCCATCCAGAAATACCAAGGTTGTTGGTTCTGAGCTATTACTGTCATGTGGAGGGTGCCTCATTGCTCCTATTCTCATTTTTGTTGTTCCTAGCCTTGTAATAATCAACTCCATCTCAAAAGAGAGAGGAAAGTACTGATTTGATTGATCAGAGTTCAGGGCTTTTACTGAACCATAGTTTACTAGTGGATGAGTTTGCTTTGTCCCAAAGTTTAACACCTGTATACGTCTCTTAATAAGACTTGAATGTATACAATATATGAATATATTTTTAATTTCAGCATTTAAAACACAAGATGCTTAAAAATACACATACTTTCAGAGTTTGGTAAATAATGCAGAGAAAAAGTTTAAGGACTGAGCCCTAGGGAACTACAATATTTCCTGATCAGGACAAAGAGGAAACAATAAAAGAAATGGTCAGTGAGATAGGTGGGAAACCAAAAGAAAGCAGTGCTCCAGAATCCAAAGGGAGAAAATGTATCAAAAGGAAAGCGTAATCAACTCTGTCCGACAAAGATTGAGCAATTACTCTTGCATTTAGAGGTTCTTGGAAAACTTGGCAGAAGTGGGTACAGTGCATTTTGGTGAATGAAGTTCAAACAGAGTGGCTTGAAAAAGATTGTAAAGCTAGGAGATGGAGAAAGTATGAACAATTCTTGTGAGGAGGGATTTTATTCTTAAATTTTGTTTTCATTTTTTAGGGAAATAAGGAAATGCCGCAGTAGGTTGCATGGAATTTGATAACAAGGATGTGTTTATGGTTTTGTTTTTGTTGTTTGGTTGATTTTCCTGTTGTAAAAACAAAACAAAACAAAACAAAACTCATATCACAGTGTGACTGTATGCCAATGGGAAGGCCCTGGCAGAAAGGAAAAATTTGACAATGAGGAAGTTAATGTCCTTTGGTGCATAAGAAAGTGTTAACCTAAGATAGGAAAAAGCACAGCTAATCTACTAGAACTGAAAATAAAAGACCATATGTGGATATAGAAGCAAATATGTTAGTATATTTAGGGAGGGAGACTTTTATATTATCCCCCGACTTTCCAGATCTCAAATTTCATGATTATACCCTAGTACCCTCGTATAACTGATCCCACTAATAATGGAGGGTTTGATTTCCCAATGTCATTTAGAAAATTATAGACACATTCAGGACCAGAACCTAAGTTTTCTGATGACTATATCTGCAATATTTAGTTCATTTGTAGATTTATTAATTATTGAAATTCACTTGCCGAGAACTCTTCTAGACATTAGGAATAAGTAGTGAATGATCTTACTTTCTTTCTTTCAGTATATTTTAATATAGAGTGTGAGACAGGCATATCTACATAATTAATTTGAGTTGCTGTAAATTCTACAAAAAACAAGGTGAATTTGCAGTGAGAACAAACTATGGAGACTGACCTAAGTTAGCTGGAGAAAGAGAAATAATTAATGATCTGAGATGTGAAGGATAAATAGGACTCACATGTGTGAATTAAAATATAGAAAGTATGAATAAGGACATTAGAGGAAGCACAAATACCATACAGGAACGCCTCAAAATATTCAGGTGTGGTAAAGGAAATGAGAACAAGGGAGAAGGAAGTGTAAATTGCAGGAATAGGCTGGGGCCAGATTACGTAGGGACATGGTTAAAAGTTCATATCTTGTCTGGGGGATACTGAGAATCTGTGAATCAGCTAGAATAGATCTGTTACAAAAGGATAACTGTACTGTGTAAAGAAAGAAATTAAAGAAAACAAAGATGTATGTAGGGAAACTGGTTGGAATATTATTAAAAGAGTTCCTTTGTGAAATGATAGCATAAACTAAGTTGGTTTATGGAGAGATGGAGAGGACTGAATGGATTTGAGAGATATCTAGGAGTGTGGATTAATAGGGTATGATGGTAGGTGGTTGGTAAGAGAGAAAGATACTTTGGAAGATGACTTCCAGGGTTTGCATTAGAATATATAGGTTGATGGTTGTCCCCTTAAAAAAGAAGAGAAGGTTTTGGACTTAGAAAAATAACGAGTTAATATTGGACTAATACAATGTCAATTCTATGTCACTGAGATTTTCAGAAGATGAAAAATACAATACACCAAATGCCTGCCAGGTGCTATGTTGTGTTCTGTCAATAGAGAGATAAATAAAAGTCACTTTCTACCCTCACACTCTACATTGCTATAACACCTTTCTCATTCTGAATCTGCTACCAGATTTGAAAGTCACATTTTGCCCAGGAATGGCTAGAAGGAGGACCGAAAAAAAATAAAAAATAAAAAAAACAACCAAAGAAACCATGTTGATATACTTTAACTAGGCAAGAGTTACTTGTAAAAATGATCAGAATGTGGTGTGAAATATGCTAATAACATTTATGCAAATGAAGGTTCACTGAATTAACTACAAGATCAAGGGATAACTGCAAGTAATTTGGTAATAGGCTATAATTACCCTTCCATCTATAGGATGGGGGATGAGGGTGATGCATGAATCAAACTCTGTTACTAAATATTTTCCCATTTCATCAGTGCCTTTTCTTTATCATTGTACTTGAACATACCTGGAAAGCTATCACAAAAAAAACAGGTCATTTTTCATATCAGACTAAAGATATTAGATAGAATATTACATATTAGAATAGTTTATCTTTTTCCTTTCCCCTTTTTTTCCTTCTTATTTTTGACTTGGTAATGCCTGAGAAAGAAGTCTTTCTTAAAGTATTAGACAATTCCGTGTCTTCCAAAAATCAGCTGTATGACTTTGGGTAAAGTTTTCTATTTTTGCAACTTGGTTTTCCCATTATTTATACAGAGAGGTTAACCTTCATAATGGCCTCTTCAAAAGCATCAGAAATGACCACTTTTTATTTACTTGGAAATATCTAAGACCTTTTTTTTTTTTACCTTTTTCATTTAAAGTGTTCTTGAAAATTGTACAACAAACAGCTTTTCTCCCCATCGGCCCTCCCTACCCCTGTAGAAGCAAGTTATAGACATGGTGTCCAATCACCCCTGAATACTTCAAGATGTTTTCCTACAAATATGATCATGGTATGGCCATCAACATTAAGAAGTTAACACCGGGGACACCTGGGTGGCTCAGTTGGTTGGGCGACTGCCTTCGGCTCAGGTCATGATCCCAGAGACCCAGGATCGAGTCCCACATCGGACTCCCTGCTCGGCGGGAAGCCTGCTTCTCCCTCTCTCACTCCCCCTGCTTGTGTTCCCTCTCTGGCTGTGTTTCTCTCTGGCAAATAAATAAAATCTTAAAAAAAAAAAAAAAAGAAGTTAACACTGATACTGTCTACTTCCTACTACTGAATATATAGAACACATCAGATTATGTATCAGTTGCCCCAGTGACATGTTTTGTAGCAGAAGGATTCAATGTAGGTTCATATATTCCATTCAGCCCATGTATCCCTTCAATGTGGAACAGTTCAGTCTTCCCTCGACTTTCATAAGCTTGATACTTTTGAAGATCACCATTAATTCTTTCATAGAACGTCCCTCAATTTGGATTTGTCTGGTCTTTTCTAATACTTAGATTTAACTTGGGCTCTTTTAATTTGGGAAGAAGGAGGCAGAAATATAACAGAATTAATATGCTCATTGCTTTCCATTGGATGGTACACAATTTCAATTTGAACCATTGATGAATGTTGTTTTTGCCAAGTTTCTCTTCTGCAGTTATTCTTTTTCTCTTTAAAATAAGTATTTGTGCAGATTTAAGGTGTATAAATATCCCATTCACTTTCAGACTTTTATCCACTTATTTTAGCATTCATTTATTTTTTTATTTGCCTGATTTCATTATTACTCAGATGCTTTGAATAGTGTTTTTTAATAATTTCATCATTTGTTTGAAGTTTATTACTTGGCATTTTACTGTAAAGAGATGCTTTCTCATCTTCCAATTTGTTCATTTAAGTTATATCAGTATGAACTTGTTGATTCCTATTTTATTCAAAGTGTAATAATCTGTTATTTTATTTATTTGACTTATATTGGATTTGGCTAGTAAGATCTCCTTGAGATGGATTCTCCTTTCTTTTTGTCTTTGTTTTTGTTTTTAATAAGTTTCCATGGTTCTCTGGGCCCTACTTTACTGTTGGCACAGCAAGGCATTCTGGGTACTTGTTTGACTTCTGCTTGAAGTCAGCCAGTTTTTCAAAGATCCTTCCTTCTTTTTTGTGGAGAATATAGTTTGAAACCAAGATCTGGATACAAGATGCACTCATTGTGCTAGATGATGTGATACCCTGCAAAGATTCCAACAGCTATAGAAATGCTGCACTCGAATAGTTATCGACTCTCAAACTCTTCCAGGGACCACCTGAAGAAAGCTATCTTGTTCAAGGTCATTTCACTATTGGAGATACCCCCATAGTATGCTTCAAATCAGGAATATTCTGAATTATGATCTCAGTTCCAGAGCTTTCTGTGGGGCCAGCTGAAGCCTTCATTGAGTCTGCATACTAGGTTAACTTCTTTCTTTGTCCAATTTTGCTTTCCCTTTCCTTCCACAAGTGTGATTTCCCAAAGCACTCCCTTCTAAATGTCCCGTCTCAAAGTCTGCTTTCTAGGGAATACAAACCTAGGAGGTCTTAGATGTCTGTGCTCATGTTCCCTTGGTGGACAGAGCTAGGAAATATGTGCATGCCTTTCCTCTGTGTATACCTTTATCTCTATCTCTCTCTCTATATATATATATATAATCTCTATATTGAACATTATAAACTTGGTAAGGAGAAAATGGCCCTCCCAAAAAGTCCATATTTCTGGAGACTATGAATATGTTAGGTTATATGGCAAAGGGGAATTAAGGTTGCAGAAAGATTAAAATTGATATTGGCTGATCTTAAAATGGGGATGTTAACCTGGAGAATCTGAGTAAACCCAATGTAGTAACAATTTTTTTAAGGTTTTTATTCTAATTTCTGTATATTTAACATACAGTGTTAAGTTAGTTTCAGGTGTACAATATAGTGGTTCAGCAATTTTACACATAACTCAGTGCCCATCATGGTAAGTCAGTGTTCATCATAATCCCCTATTTCACCCATTCTCCCACTGACCATCTGTTCTATACAGTTAAGAATCTGTTTTTTGATTTGTCTCTCTTTTCCCTTTGTTAATTTGTTTTGTTTCTTATATTCCACATATGAGAGAAATCATAGGGTATTTATCTTCCTCTGACTGATTTATGTTGTTGCAAATGGCAAGATTTCATTTTTTTTATCACTGAATAATATGTCACTGTGTATATATACCACGTCTTCTTTATCCATTCATCTATAATGGACACCTAGGCTGCTTGCATAATAACGACACTTGTAAATAACACTGCAATCAGCCTAGGGATTATGTATCCCTTAGGGTTTTTTTGTATTTGGGGCGTAAGTAGCTAGTACTGCAATTACTGGATTATATAGTTATTTATTCTAGTTTTGCCTTTTAAGGAACATCCACAATGTTTTTCACAGTGTCTGGACCAGCTCATAGTCCACCAACAGTGCATGAGGGTTCCTCTTTCTCCACATGCTCACCAACGACTATTTGTTGTGTTGCTGATTTTAGCCATTCTGATAGGTGTGAGGTAATAACTCATTGCAGTCTTGATTTGCATTTCCCTGATGATGAATGATGCTGAGTATGTTTTCATATGTTCCTTGGCTATCTAGAAGAAGTGTTTTATGTCTTCTTCCCATATTTTAATTGGGTTTTGTTTGGGGGTGTTGAGTTGTATCTGTTCTTTATGTTTTAGATACTACCCTTTATCAGATATATACAACAAATACATTCTCCCGTTCATTAGGTTACCTTTTAGTTTTGTTGGTTGTTTCCTTTGTAGTGCAGAAGCTTTTAATTTTAATGTAGTCTCAGTAGCTTCTTTTTGCTTTTATTTCCTTTGCCTTAGGAGATATATCTAGAAAAATGTTACTATCATCAGTGTTAAATTACTGCCTGTGCTCTCTTCTAGGATTTTTATGGTTTCAGGTATCAATTTAGGTCTTTAATCCATTTTCAGTTTAACTTTTTTTGTATGCTGAAAGAAGTGGTCCAGGTTCATTCTTTTGCATGTCCAGTTTTCCAAAACCATTTGTTAAAGAAACTATCTTTTTCCCATTGTAAATTCTTTTCTTCTTTGTTAAGGATTAATTAACCATGTAACTGTGGATTTATTTCTGGGATTTTTATTCTGTTCCATTGATCAGTGTGTCTGTGTTCCAGTGCCATTACTGTTTTAATAATGTAATATAACTCACTTGTAATATAACTTTGTAATATAACTCAAAGTCTGGCATAGTGATACCTCCAATTTTGTTTTTTCTTTTTTCAAGATTGCTTTGGCTATTCAGGGTCTTTTGTGGTTCTATACAAATTTTGGGATTGCTCATTCTAATTCTGTGAAAAAACTGTTGGTATTTTGATAGGGTTTGCATTAAATCTATAGATAGCTTTGCATAGTACAGACATTTTAACAGTACTTGTTCTTTCGAGCCATGAACATAGAATGCCTTTCCATTTTTTTCTCTCAGCTTCAATTTCTTTCATTAAATGCTTTAGTTTTCAGAGTACATGTCTTTCACCTCTTCAGGTAAGTTTATTCCTAGTTTTTTGTTGTTGTTTTTGTTTTGTTTTGTTTTAGGTGCAATTGTAAATGGATTGGTTTCTTAATTTCTCTGTTGCTTTATTATTAGTGTATAGAAATGCAACATATTTCTCTTTTTCACTTTGTATCCTGGAATTTAATGAATTCATTTATCAGTTGTAATTTTTTGGTAGATTCTTTAGGGTCTTCTATATATAGTATCATAGTATCATGTCATCTGCAAATACTGAAATTTTTACTCCTTCTTTACCAGTTTGCATTGCGTTTTTTTAAAGATTTTATTTATTTTACAGAGAGAAACACAGCCAGAGAGGGAACACAAACAGGGGGAGTGAGTGAGGGAGAAGCAGGCTTCCCGCTGAGCAGGGAGCCCAATGTGGGGCTCGATCCCGGGTCTCCAGGATCATGATCTGAGCCGAAGGCAGTCGCTCAACCAACTGAGCCACCCAGGCACCCCTTGAATGCATTTTGTATCTATTGTCCAATCGCTATGGCTGGGGCTTCTAGCATTATGTTGATAAAATTGGTTTTCCTTCCCCTTTTATTTTTCAGAATAGTTTGAGAAAAATAGGTATTAACTCTTCTTTAAATGTTTGATAGAGGGGTGTCTGGGTGGCTCAGTCAATTAAGCCTCTATCTTCAGCTCAGGTCATGATCTCAAGGTTCTGGGATGAATCCCCATTTTGGGCTCCCAGCTCAGTGAGGGATCTGCTTTGTACTCTCCCTTTGCCCCTCCCTCCAGCTCATGCCTCACCTCCTTCTCTCAAATAAATGAAATCTTTTTTTTTTTTTTACTTTAAATTTATTTCATTTTTTCAGTGTTCCAGGATTCATTGCCCAAGCCCCACACCCAGTGCTCCATGCAATAGATGCCCTCAATACCCACCACCAGGCTCTCCCATCCCCCACCCCCTCCCTCCAAGTGCCTCAGTTTGTTTCTGAGTCCAAAGTCTCTCATGTTTCATTTCTCTCCCTGAATTACCCTACTTCCCATTTCCTTTCCTTCTCCTACTGTCTTCTATATTACAGCTTATGCACCACAATTAAGTGAAACAATGTGATACTTGACTTTCTCTACTTGGCTTGTTTCACTCAGCATAATCTTTTCCAATCCAGTCCATGTTGCTACAAAAGTTGGATATTTATCCTTTCTGATGGAGGCATAGTATTCCATTGTATATATGTGCCACATCTTCTTTATCCATTCATCTGTTGAAGTGCACTTTGGCTATTTCCACAGTTTGGCGATTGTGGCCATTGCTGTAATGAACATTGGGGTACATTTGGCCCTTCTTTTCACTACATCTGTATCTTTGGGGTAAATGTCCAGTAGTGCAATTTCAGGGTCATTGGATAGTTCTATTTTTAATTTTTTTTTTAAGATTTTTTTATTTGACAGAGAGAAACACAGCGAGAGAGGGAACACAAGCAGGGGGAGTGAGAGAGGGAGAAGCAGGCTTCCCGCCGAGCAGGGAGCCCGATGTGGGGCTCGATCCCGGGTCTCCGGGATCATGACCTGAGCTGAAGGCAGTCGCCCAACCAACTGAGCCACCCAGGCGCCCCTATTTTTAATTTTTTAAGGAATCTTCAATCTGTTTTCCAAAGTGGCTACACCAACTTGCATTCCCACCAACAGTGTAGGAGGGTTCCCCTTTCTCTGCAGCCTCTCCAACACTTGTTGTTTCCCATCTTGTTAATTTTGGCCATTCTGACTGGTGTAAGGTGGTATCTCACTATGGTTTTGATTTGAATTTCCCTAATAGCTAGTGATGATGAACAATTTTTCATGTGTCTCTTAGCCATTTTTTTATCTTCTATGGAGAAGTGCCTCTTTATGTCTCTTGCCCACTTTTTTTAAAAGATCTTTATTTATTTATTTGACAGAGAGAAACACAGCCAGAGAGGGAACACAAGCAGGGGGAGTGAGAGAGGGAGAAGCAGGCCTCCCGCCGAGCCGGGAGCCTGATGTGGGACTCGATCTTGAGTCTCCGGGATCATGACCTGAGCCGAAGGCAGTTGCCCAACCAACTGAGCCACCCAGGCGCCCCTCTTGCCCACTTTTTGATGTGTTCATCTTCTTTTTGGATGTTGAGTTTGAGTAGTTCTTTATAGATCTTGGATATCAGCCTTTTGTCTGTAGTGTCATTTGCAAATACCCTCTCCCATTCTGTGGGTTGCTTCTTTGTTTTGTTGACTGTTTCCTTTGCTGTACAGAGCTTTTAATTTTGATGAAGTCCC
>PITA01024815.1:0-25570 GCA_004023965.1 Spilogale gracilis | reverse complement strand
TTGTTGAGGGAGAGTTGAGGGGACTCCACGGGGGAGATGCTGAGGGAGGGCTTCCTGAGTAGGACCTGGGTGGGGAGACGGGGGAGAGGAAGGTGCTGAGCGGAGTCCTCGCCCGCCGCTGTGGGTGTCTGCAGCAACGCTCGGGAACCCGGACCCGTCGCCGGACTCGCTCGCCCTCGCCGCGGGCGGCATGTCCGGGTCCCCTCGAAGGTCATCTTCTAAAGCTTAACACAAGCCTGGAACAGGCCCCTGGCCAAGGAATTCCACGTCGGGAAGGGAGCTGCAGGCAATAACCCGAAAGCTACACGCGCGACCCCTGCATCTCCCCGCAGGGCCCGACTTCCACCAACCACGCCGCGTCGCCGCCGCCGCGCTCCACGAAGCCAACGTCACGCGTGACGCAACGCGCTCCCCCCTCCTCTCGCCCCGGATGCCCCGCCTTCTCCGGCACTTAGGCGGAAGTGGTCTTCCAAGACGGAAGTAAGCGGGCGGCTGGGGAGCTGGCGGCAGTGGGGTTGGGTCGTTGCGGCGGGCGGCGTCTCCAGAGAGGTCGGGACCGTGGTCGGGGCGGCCCCCGACTGCCCGGAGGACGCGTCCGCACGGCGGGCCTGGGGCCGGCGGCCTTCCAGGGCAGCCCCTGGGGAGCAGGCACGTCCCTGTGGAACTCCGGCCGCTCTCCCCGCTCTCAGTACCTGCTCTTGGAGCAGGGGCCGCCCCGTTTTTGTGCGACCTTCGAGCCGAGAACGGCTTTTACATTTGCTACGGCCTCCAGCCTGGGCAAGCGGGCAGACCACTCGCGTGTGCCTCGGCTTTGCGCCGGGCGGGTCGGAGGTTGGGAAGGACTGACGCGGAGCCGGGCGCGGGGCGGGGACCCGGGGTGAGCTTCAGGAACCCGTCCTGGTGGAACCTTCCACTACGTGCTGCAGGCCTTTGCCTTTTCTGTTCGGGGTCCTTTTAGGGTTTTGCAGCCGATCACGGGATGGCGCTACCCCAGGGCATCTGCCTGTGCTCTCTGGGTGGTTTCACCCTGGATGCAGAGTTGTGCAGCGACAGGCAGCCCTGCCAGGCCGGAGAGCTGGGTGGGCCCCAAGCACGCTCAAAGCTATGAGTGACTCACGCACGACAATGTCCGGATGATGGTGTCTGCCAGCCACTGCTGCGACCAGTGCTGTGCCTCTCCCTGCCTTCCACCGCGTCCCGGGGCTGAGGGGTGTCTGGTCATGAGACCAGTAAACAGCTACCGTCACATCCACCCCTGGGTCTGAGGTCTCCTCCCAGGCAGCTGTGAGGGGCCTGCACACAGAAGTCCTCAGGAGGAACAGGTGGCTTCCCGGATGCCCCGGCTCCCCTCACATGGGGGGCCGACCAGCATCCTGGATGTGTCCCCGAACAGCAGGTGCCTGTGCTGGCTCTTCCCCATCCTGGAGTTGCCGCGTCCACCCAGGGGTGGGAGCTGCTCCCACCCACACCCTCCTGAATTCCCACCTGCACAGCCTCAGGAGCAGCTGCCTGCCTGGCCCGACCTGTGACTCCTCTCCATGCATGGCCCCGGGGCAGCAGACAGCCATCTGGAGCCCAACCCCAACACCGTGGACTGGCTTGTCTCTGAATGGCTCCCCGACAAGGGCGGCCGGCACAGCCAGAATATCTCCCGCACACAGCCTCCCTCATTCTGCCCCCTCTTACGTCTTCATGGACACCATCTGTTTGCCAGCTGGGCGTTGAGGCCTCCCTCCTCGACATCCAGGCTGCTGTCCACATGCTGCCTAGGCTGTTAGACATCCTCCTGGCCTTTAGGGGAAGACAGACAGAGTGACCGTCCCCTGAGGTGTCTCCTGTGTTAGCTCTAGTAGGGAGAACTTGTGGGCCCTGAAGCTGTTCTGAAAGGCCTCCAGCATAAAACTGCCTTCATCGGAGGGCGTGATCTAGAGCCTGGCTTGGCCATCAGACCGCTGTCACCGTGTGGGGCCACTCCCAGGCCCAGCTCCCGATGCAGGGATGGTGGCCCTGCACCTCCTTCCTCTGGTGAAGCAGTAGAGGATGAGCTGCCCCCTGGAACCCGTGAACAAACAGCCGAGCTCTCACCCTGGGCTGGCCTTGCTCCGCCTGGTCAGGGGCCTCGTGGGCATGCGCTCAGCCGCCAAGCACAGAAGGGGCCTTCTGTCCCCCTGTCCCCAGGCCCCTCTGCGTGCCTGCATCCACACCACAGCTGTGGGACCAAAACCCCTGCTGGGCAATCCCTGCAGCGTGCTGAGCCCTCAGAGCAGCCTGGGCCCCTACGATGGCCTGGTGGCCCCACGCGTACATGCATCCTACTTTGTGGTGCGTGTGTCTTTGGGGGTGCAGAGCTGTAGACTTGCTGGTGAGATGCTGGGACCCCCAAGCGGCATGAGCCTCAGTGGCCAGTGACCCCACGTGGCCTCTGAGTGCAGCCGTGTGCTGAAGTGTTCTGAGCCGGCACAGGTGACAGACCTAGGCCTGACTGCATGCAGGTCACGGGCAGCTACCAGTCCTGTCTGGTGGCAGGAAGCCTAGGCTACCAAGTGGCACCTGCCCACGCTTCTGTCTCCCAGCAGAGGTGAGACGATGTTAACCTTGTGTGCGGGTCTCAGCGCAGCAGGACCCCCTCGAAAGGACTGGTCCCTCTGGGACTGGGGGGAGGGGGGCAGCACCGAGCTGTCTCTTCTTCACTTCACAGGTGACCGGGCAAAGTTGCTCTATCTTTCTTGTCTCAAAATAAGCATCTGGCCGAGAGGAGGCAGCTCTGCCAGCCAGGAGGCCTGCTGGGGCTGGTGGAACAGGGCGACAGTCCGCCTGCAGACGGGAGTCTCCGTGAGCCAGTGACAGCTGGCCTCACCTGCACCATGCCGTGTATCACGGGAACCCCCCCAGACCTTCATGAGACGGGGACCTCCTGTACCTTCCAGATTCATGTCTGTTTTAGAAACCACAAGTCCCTTTGGTTGGTATTCAAGAGCTACCCGAGGGCTCCCTCGCCTGAGGGCAGCTACGGAGGGGGGGCTGGCATTGCTCACGGCCCCTGGAGCTGCAGGAAGGAAGCAAGGCAACCGAAGTGGCTTCACTGGCACCGACTCGAGAGGTGTTGCAGGCCGGAGCCGCCGTCCCGCCCGGGCCTCCCCGGCGCCGTGTGTGACATCGTCCGCACGCGTCAGCCAGAGACAGCTTCAGTTATTTTTGACAGTCGTTTGCAAGCTTTCAAAGATTATGTAAAAACCGTCCCATTTTTTCATGAGCTCTGTTTAACAAGGTAAATAAAAGGTTTCCTTGCTGGTTTTGCCGTCCTGGTATTGGGCTCTGCTAGTCATCACAAGGGCAGAAATGAGGGGGTATGTTCCCCGGGGGGCTGCCAGGGCCGTGGTGAGCCTGGGATGGCGTGCTGACAGCCCTGCCTCCGCCAGCCAGGGTCCTGCAGCGCTGACCGCCGTCCTCAGGTCGCACCACCTCCAGACCAGTCTGCGGCCCTGGGGGGTGGGGAGGGCGGGCTGACTCCCCCACCCCCCAGCTGTCTGAAGCAGAGCTGCGGTCTCGCCTCGGGCCTCACTGTCCCTGGAACAGGCCGGCTACCTCCCGGGGCCGTGTCTTGCTCTCCGAGGAAGAGTCTGGTCTCTGGAGCAGTAGAATGTGCCCTGTGTCCCCACATGGAGCTGTTGCTGACAGCAGCCCCGGGGGCGGCCCTGGGTCACCGGCATGATGGTGGCACAGCCACCCCACACCCGCCCCAGTTCTGGCCTCCAGCGTGGAGAACCCACAGCTCAGAGTGGTGTTGGGCACAGCTAGACTGCGGGTCCCTATCTGGGGGGGACCTTTCCTCCCCCTCCCTGAGCCCTCTTCGGGGCCCCACCCACAAGGGGTCAGGGCACTCCCCCCACACACACCATTTTTTTATTCTTGCAGACCACTGAGATCAGCACTGCTGGGGGTGGTCCTGCCGCAGAAGGCCCAGCCCACAGCGCTCCCCACCCGCGTTAGGAGCCTGGTTTCTCGGCCGCGCTGAGCTCGTTGGGCCTCACCAGCAGCCCAGTTAGTGCAGCTAATTTCAGCACGGTGTCTGGTCTCTCTGGACCCACTCCGGGCGTCTGCACGGAGGCAGTCATCCGGAGGGCCACTGTCACTGCTCCCCTGCCCAGCAAGAAACTGAGAGTCATGGGTCATCACAGACCTTCGAGAGCAGGCATGCACCAGCAGGCCCAGCACACAGAGCTGTGGCCTCCATTATTTAGGGCTGCGGTCAGCCCGAGGACCCCGTCTGAGCCTGGGGAGTCCACACGGCCGCGGGAGCCCCATGCAGCTCCGGCCTGCAGGCCTGGCCCCCTGCGCCGCACCCACATACAGTGTTGAAACAGCAGCCACAGAGCAGGGCCCGGGAGCGGACCCTGGGCAGGCGGGCTCAGGTCATACCAGGCCACCTCCCAGGGGACTCTCCAGATGCTGTCGGGCCAAAGCTTGGCCCTGCGTGCCCCACTGGGTGCAGCCTGAAGAGAAGGCCTGACAGGGTGGCAGGATCGGGCTGGCCCAGGTCTCAGCCCAAACCCGGGGCCAGTCCCAAGGGCCGACGTGATGCTGTGCCCTGAGCGGCCCGCCCCGTGTGAGCAACACCCCAGGTCATGGGACTGTTCGGGGCTGGAGTGAGGCCAGCATTGCAGGCCATCTGCCCTGAGAAGGCCAGCAGTGCCATGTGCTCTAAACCTCCCCCCCCCCCCCCCATAAATCTGCAAGAAAATTAATCCCTCGTTTTCCTGATGTGCCCCAGTTCCAGAAGGGCCTCCTGGTGCATGAGAGGGGCCAGAGAGGTACAGCTGGCCCCGTTTCACAGATCGCTTCAGGAAGGGCTTGGGAGCCCAAAGGGGGCACCCGATCCTGCCTCCTAGATGAGGACACGATGACCATTCACCCCCCCCAGCGCAGAGGAGACTGCCCGAGCTCCCACCAAAGGCCTAGTCCAGGCCTCCGCGAAGGTGGAGGTTGAGAAGCCGGGCCCTGCTGCCTTCCACGGCTGCTGTTGCTGCGTAGGGGCCCCCCGCCCAGGATGCAGCCTGGTGCCTGCGTCACCCAGTGGCCCCAAGGGCCGTGCTCCCCTGAGAGCCGGGCAGCGGGGCCTGCCAGACACACCCAGGGCACCGGGCCTGAGGAGACCGGGATGTGGCCCGTCCCTGAGTGGAGGGCAGAGGGAGCGTCTACTTGGGTCCCATCGTGGGCTGGCTGAAGAGCAGGCAGAGAGGGGATGGGGCTGTAGGGAGTGCGCCCTCCCTCCCCAGAGCCCCCAAAGCTGCTCAGCCTGGCCTTGGGCACCCCTGATCCACACACACTCTCCAAAGGCAGCACGTTTCCAGCACGGCCCCTGGGCCTACACAGAACCAGTCTGGCTATATCCCCAGCCCCTGGTCAACAGAAGCATGGACGCACGCCCAGCCCTCAGGGCAGCTACCCAGGCAGCCTGCTGCAGGCCTGGAAGTAGGAGGCTCAGCACCGCAGAGGCCCCAAGGGGTACAGGGTCCTGGCCCCATCCCTGTTACTCCACCTGGCCCTGTCATGGCACGGACAGCTAAGTAGTCTGGTGGCAGCTCGCTGGGGGAGACCACTGTCCTCCGCAGGAGCTGACCCCACACTTCCATCCCTGCCTCTCCCATCCCCCCGGGAGCCTGCTGGGTAAGGCCAAGTCCCCGGGGTTGGCCCTGCCCAAAGGAGGGCAGCGGGGATGGGGGCGGTGCCAGCGCTCGGCCCCAGGTGGCAGGAGTGGGCGGGGCACCTGCCTGGGCTCTGCTCGCCTGTGTGCCCGCTCACTCACTCACTTGGCCCTCGCTGTCACTCACCATCACTTGGTCCTTGTCAGTGGGCCCTCAGCGGCACCGTCCAAGGTAGGTCTGATGAGCCGCCCTCCCCCCCGCGAAGAGCAGGAAACAGGCGCTCTGGGACTTGCCCAGACCCCACTGGGCTGACCTGGGCCAGCCTAACCCCCAGATGCCCCTGCCTGTGCCGAGGGCGGCTGTCCTGCGCGTCCCAACAGGCCCGACCCCACCGGCGGGGAAGACCCCTGGCCTTCGGGCGGGCGGGGCCCGGCGGGGGCGGGGCGGCCGAGGGGAGGGAAGCCGCGTCCTGCGCCGTGCGCGCCGCCCGCAGTGCCCGCCGAGAGCGCCGTGGCCGGGGGCGTCGCGGGGCGCGCGGGACGGGCGGCCGGCTCCGGCAGCGCTGCGCGCAGGTAGGGCAGACGGTGGGGGCTGCGGGCGAGGCCGCTGCAATTGCCCCCGCCCCGGAGAGCCCCCTCCGCCACGTGGTTGTCCCGGCCAGGGGTGGGGATGCTGAACTTGGGGTCTCCGGGAGGGGAGCCACTGCATGCCCCCACTGGCTGCCCCCCAAAAAGCAGGATCTCCTCCCCTGCGGCACTTACCCCTGGCTCGTGACTGACCCTTCCACAACTGCTAGTGTACAGGTGCTCGGTCCACAAATGACCAGAGCCGACAACCCCCCCCCCAACAGGCTGGTGCTGACGGGGGTCAAACTCCTGCCCCGTCCCCGTCCCCCCCCCCCCAAGGTCCAGAAAGCCAATCCCTGGCTCTCAGCCTCCTCTGGCGGGAGCAGGGCCTAGGGGCCAGTGAGGGACTCCCTGGGCCGCTGGAGTGGGCTTTAGTGGGGGAGGCAGGAAGCAACCTGCTTTGCCAGGCTGGTACATAAGCAGAAACTGGGCCAGGTGGCTTGTGAACAGCACAGGCGGCAACACAGGGCACAAGGCTGTAGCCACTCCAAGTCCCAGACCAACTGTGCAGCCTGTGACCCCAAAACTCTCAGCACCTACTCCCCCCCAAACCCCTGGCTAGAGATGCAAATTGCAACCAAATCCTCCAGGCCCCAAGATTTATTTCCTTTGGGTAGGTTTCCCCATGCAAATCAAAGACTCAGGGAGGAGGCCAGGCACGGCCCCACCCCACGAGTGGGGAGTGGGCCTCGCAGTTGGAGGGTGGGCTTCTGGGAACCCATCTGTGCTGTGTGCCTGCCCCTTCTCTCTCCAGCCAAGCAACCAGGCCGTAGTAAGGCTCTGACAGGGGTGGGAGGTGAGGATGCCGCTGAGTAGAGAAAGTTTCCTCTGCAGTTAATTAGCCCCCGTGGGGGGAGGAGCAGGCACACGGGGCCTCACTAGTGAGGCCTCAGCTCCAGGCCCCGCACCCTGTAGACTGTATGGAAAGGGGTGGGACAGCCCCTGGGGACCTCCCAAGAGCAGCCTAGGTATGGGTCTGGTGTGGGAGGGAGCCTCTGGGAGGTGACTGCAGGCTGGCAGGCCCCTGGCTGGTGCTTCCTCCTGTGCCCTCCAGCCCCAGGCTGGCCACTTCCGAAGCTCCCGACGCCATGGAGGAGTGGGATGTGCCCCAGATGAAAAAGGAGGTGGAGAGCCTCAAGTACCAGCTGGCCTTCAAGAGGGAGATGTCATCCAAGACCATCCCTGAGTACGTCCCCGGGAACCCCCCAGGGCCGCCTCTGCTCTGCATGTCATTTCCCTGCCCTGTATTGGTTTGCATGCGCCAGAAACACAGCCCTGCACGCTGCCACCGGGCAGCACTTCCAAGCCAGGCACACACCTGCTCACCCTTACCTTCCCCCCTTGCCCAACAGGCTCCTCAAGTGGATCGAGGATGGCATCCCCAAGGACCCGTTCCTGAACCCCGACCTCATGAAGAACAACCCGTGGGTGGAGAAGGGCAAGTGTGCCATCCTGTGAGGCCCCCCCGCCCCGCCCCCAGGCTCTTGCTTCTGTAGGGAGGACAGCTCTATAAAGGTGTGACTTTTATAAAGATTTTTTGAGAGCATCCATGTTTTTGGCTATTTTCTAACGGTGAAAACACAAGCCGTCGGCATCGAGCGTGGGCCCCGGGCCGTCCAGCAGTTGGGAGTATCCGGCGTGGGCTCCCGGCGGCGGGGGCAGCCCCGCTACAGCAGGTCCCTGATGTGGACGCTGCGCCGCACGGCATTGGAGACACCCTCCTTGAAGCGAAACCAGACGTCGCTCCTGCCCACCGCTGTGCCTATGCGCTGCTCAGCCGCGTCCGTCTCCAGGCCCGCATCTCCTGTGGAGGCCACAGGGTTGCTCCCTGCCTCCCCCTCCCGCCCCCCACCCCTCCTGCCCCCCACGCACCCCACACACCTGCACTCAGGGTTGCCGGCCTCTTGATGACCACACGACCAAAGAAGTCCCTCTCGGGCTGAAGGGGACAGGCTGGTCAGGCTCTCAGGACAGACCTGTGGCGGCCACTCCCTGCCCTGGAGGGAGGGCCAGAGGCCACATCCCCTTTCTAGGCCCGCTTCCCGCTGGAGCAGAACCGTCCAGCGCCCAGCCCTTTGGTCCCTCTTCACCCACACAGCAGCTCTCTCCTGCCAGATGGCAAGCTGGAGCCACGGGCGGCGCCCCAGAGCTGAGAACCGGCCCCCCACACCTTCTCCTCCAGCGCCGCTCTCTTCAGGATGCGCTCCAGCCGCTGCCCCTCTCGGCCATGTGAGGTGGCTGGCTGTGGCCCTCTGTCCCCAGCAGCCCCCAGTGGAGGCTGGGCCCCTGGAGGAGCCCCGTCTACCTGCAGACAGAAGGTGTGGTGAGGGCTAACTGGGCAGGGCCACCCCGGAACAGGGGCCCTTCCGACGGCCCCACCCAACAGGGCAGGCTCACCTGGGGGCCGTCCCCAGCCCGGGCCAAGGCCTCCACCCGCCGCATCTTCTCCATTTCGATCTCGCGGGCAATGAGCTGCTTGGCCTGGTAGGTGAGGGGTTTGCGGGCAGGCAGCTCGGGAAAGCGACACACCTCTTCCACGTTCCTGTTCTCAGGGTGGGTCGGGAGATGGGCGCCATCAGCGGGGACGGGCAGGCGCTACCTGCCACACCCAAACGCCGAAGCGCAGGAGCTGCAGTGTGGGGTCCGGTCCCGGCAATCCGCCTGGGCCCCACGGAGCAGGATGGCACCCACCCCAAGCCCCGTTTCCCCAGCCGCTTGTGGGCATGAGACAGGAGCCATCCCAGGGCTGCAGAATGAAGAAATGAGACGACAGAGCAGGGCCTAGGCTCGAGTGGGGCTGAGCACTGAGAACTGCCACCATGACCAGCGCCGTGCAAATGGCAGGGGTTGATGGGCAATGGTCCCCTTGCTGGGCAGCGGGGCCCCAGGGAGCATCTCAGGCTGGGGCAGCAGAGCCCTAAGGAGCCTCTGCAATAACCCCCCACGAGGGGGACACTCCACCTCACAGTCACGTGTGCAAGCCCTGAGCTGGGACTGACCCCTATCACTGCCCCACAGGCAGGAAAAGTGAGACTCACACCTCGCCAAGATCCCTGGCCTGACCGCCGCAGCACCCAAAGCCCAGCCTCCTGTCCCTGGCACCCACCCCAGGTGCCGCACTGACTCACGGCTCTAGCCTGTAGACGTACTGCCCGTCGGGCAGGCGCTCTTGGCGGTAGGTCAGGCTGTAGGCAAGCATGGTGCCCACAAGGCTGGCCAGCTGCTGCTTCTCTCGCGTGCTGTATAGCTGCGTGCTCACCTGTGGGCAGGGACAGTGAGCAGGGCCGGGGCGCACCCCGCCTGCACCCCCACCCTGGGCGAGGCACTCACAGGCCGCAGCTTGGGCGCAAGGATGTCCAGAATCAGGCAGAGGGCGTCCAGGACGAGCACCTGAGGTGCAGCTCGGCTGCGGGTGGCGGGGGTGATGCCCGCCACCAGCGTCTGGATGAGGTTCTGGGTCCGGCTCGTCCGGTTCTGGGCCTGGGGTTGAGAATGAAGCGGGCCTCGGTAACCGAGGATCTCGGCCAGAGCCCAGGGCCTGGCCGGGTACGGGAGACACACCTCCTGCTGGCTGCTGGGGAACGCAATCCTCGGCACGTGGCTGGACGCAAAGAGCAGGTGGAAGGCTACCGGCAGGAAGGACAGGTAGCGCAGCAGCTGGAAACTCTGGCCGTGGCGGGCAGCACGGCTCAGCAGGTCGTCGAAGGCCAGCCAGTTGAGGGCCGTGCACACGGTCCCCAGGCTGGAGTCCCGCAGCCGCAAGCGCAGGAAGTTGTCAAACAGGCCCTGGGGGTAGGCAGGCGGATGGACCGCTGACCACCCCCGCCTCAGCTCCTGGGCCCGGCGCCTCCCACCTGCCGTGCCACGGCCAAGGTCTCTAGGACAGCTGCTGGCACCAGCAAGTGGTCCTGAGGCCCCAAAAGAGGAGCCAGGAAGGCCCAGCCGGCCACCCCCACTGTTCTGACCAAAGCCTGAGAGGTACAGGAAAGAACCCCCAGCCACGACTGTCCCAAGGAGCCCAGGCTCCAGCACCCACCCCTCCCCAAAGGAAGCTCTGCAGCCAGGAGGGCGGGCACGGTACAAGCCCTCCTCGAGGCAGGCTCTGGATCTACGCAGATCCAGAGCCACTAATCCAAAGCTGCTTAGCCAGAGAGACAGCTCAGGCAAGCTTCCTGGGGGCGGGGGCATCTTTGCCACCTGCTCAAGCCAAAACGTCCCCTGCCTGCCCTACCCCTTATCCCCGTGCCTGTGCTGCATGTCCAGAATGGGGGCCCTCCCGCCCCACTCACGTGTCCCGACCAGCAACTGGAGTGACCCCATCGTCAGATGGCTCCCACACCACGCACCCAGCCCACCTCCCCTCCCTGTCAGCCCTCGCCGGCCACCACCACCGCCACCCCTCGCACCAGCTAGTCCGACCTCCGGGGCCTCTGTCCCTGCTCGCCATCACCGAGAGCTGCCGACGCACTGTCCGCCACCCCCTGCTCCCATCCCATTTCGTCTTGACCTTCATGCCATCTGAAGTATCTCCCGCTCTCTGAGAACAGAGATGTGACCAGACGCGCGCACACTGGCACGTGTGAGAACATGAAGGTAAAACGAGGTTACCTGGACCACCTTCTCGTGCTCGCCTGCGGAGGCAGCCACGTGCAGGATGTGGTAGAACCGCTGGGAAGCCGTGGTCAAAGGCGCCTTGGCCGCACGGGGCCCCGACCCCAGGTGCCCATCGCTGAGCGGGAGCATGTGTGGGGGCAGGGCCAGGTCCTGGCCCCAGCGCTGCCTGCAGAGGGGGCCAAGCCTGGAATGGGGCCCCACCACCTCATCCCCCTCTGTGCTGCCTTGCTCCCCGAAGAGGCCCAGGTGTCTGCACACAGAGTGCCTAGAGCCTGGGCGGCACTCCGTGTGTCAGTGGAGGCGGGGCCTGCCCGCTTACCTCTGGGCCCGGGGCAGCTGGAACACCTCCTGCCACACGGAGAAGAGCCCCTTGCGCTGGTCCTTGAGGCCGACCTGCGCGGTGCGCACAGCCTGCATGCTCAGCTCCCGCCGGCCCCGCCCATGAAGGAACTGCACGCAGCGGGCGAGGCTGGTGAGAGGCGGCCTACCCGGGCCGCAGCCCAGGGGCCGCCCCACGCACCTGCCCACCTGCAGAGTGTTGATGCAGGCCCGGATGTCATTGTCCGTCTTCTCACAGAGAGCGGCCAGCGCGCCCGGGTCGGCCTGCATACCGTGCCGCAGGGAGATCTGCAGGGGGCGGGAGAGCGGGCGGCTGCTGCCCCAGAAACCCTCCCCGAGGCCCCCTCCTCCCCGAACCACAGAATGACCACACAGAGGCTTGCGGAGCAGCCTTGGTCCCTGCTTCGGACCGTCTTCCCCTCCCCCATCCTGAGACCAGCTAGGGGATGGGGCCCTGCATGGGAGAGGGGATGGTAAGGGAGAGGGACACAGGAGCCAGGGCAGGGGACACGTCCCCCATCCCGCAGTCAGCCATGCGTCCCCACCCAGCCCTCGCCCACCTCCTGCAGCCGCTGCGTGAGCCTCGAGGCCAGTATGGGTGGGAAGTGGAGCAGGAAGGCCTGCTGTCTCAGCTGCCTCAGGGAGGGCACAAACCTGCGGGGACAGGCAGGCACACAGCACGGTGCCTAGGCGGGGGACGTGAGAGTGTGCCACAGCCCGGTGGGCAGAGGCGGCCAGGAAGGGTTGAGCCCCCACACACCCCTCCCCGTGCAAAGCCCTGCTCCGCCCCACTCACTGGTCATTGCAAATGCAGATGATGGGCCTCATCAGGAGCCCCGCCTCGGCCCGGCGCCGCCGTCCCCCACTTACGGGAACCGAACCCCCTGACTCAGCATCCCGTGGGCCCTTGCGGTCCAGGAGGTTCAGAAGAACATTGACAGCAGCCTAGGGGATACAAAAGGGACGAAGTGAGCCCTGGCCCGTCACCCACCCACCTGCCCACCCACCAGGACACCCAGGAGGCCCACCACAGGGGCCCCGTCGATCTCATCGATGATCAGGCAGTTGGGTTTCCCGCCAGCACCCAGCACCGACTCCATCTGCGTGGCTGCCTCGATGCACGTGCGGAAGGCCTCGGGGCTGCGGTCATCACTGGAACCGTGAGGCCAGGGGCAAAGCCGTCAGGGCAGTGTGGCCTCCGCCAAGACGGCAACCAAGGTTCCTGATAGGACAGTCCCCCAGGGCTGAGCCGCCACACCTACGCTCAAGGCCGACCCCGGCAAGCCCTGACAGAGCAGACTCCACCCGGCTATCCCCGCCTCCAGCGCACTGGGGTCTTAGGGCTGAGTGGGGGCGGAGGATGGCTGCCTCTCACCTGGCGTTCATCTCCACCACGCAGTACCCAGCATGCCGCGCGATCACGTGCGCCAGGGTGGTCTTGCCAAGCCCCGGGGGCCCGCAGAGCAGCGCCACCTGCAGAAGACAACACGCACGTGCACCTGCCACAGCCGCCACCACCCGAGGTCCCCCCCCCAGCTGCTCTCCAGGCTGAAAACCCTGTCCCGTGAGGCCTGCTACTCAGGGTGTAGCCCCAACCCCACCGCGGAGACCGACCAAAAACGGACCCCAGCAAGCGTTCGCTTCACACCCGACACTTTGGAGCAAGAGAAAATCATACATGAGACAAGTGCCAAGGTGTGACGGAGACACAGCTATTCCTGGCGTGACCGACCCCCAGAAACACCGTCACCATGAGCGTCCTGGGAGGGACCACGGTCCTCCAGAGAGCACACGCTTCATCTGAGTCGTGAAAACAGACTCAGTCCTACTCCCAGGAATGACGTTCTAAGCGCCCCAGCTGGGGGAGCCCTAAATGTGCCTCAGACCCCCGAGAAGCTGCAAAGGCGCCGGCTCCCCAGAAAGTGCAGCCCCAGGCTCAGACCTGTGTGGCACAGCCGGGGGCGGGGAAGGCTGGGGTTCACCTTCTGCACAGGCCGCCTGCTCGGGTCCAGCTCAGCCTCCAGCATGTCCTCCAGCACCTGCTCGTGGCTCTTCCATTTGCTGGAGCTTGAGGCCTCCTTGCCAGCCCGGGCCAGCTCCGCACTGGGCTTCGGCCTCCTAGCCGGCCTCTCGCGGCCGAACACCACCAGGTCCCACAGCCTCAGCCACTTGAGGAGGCAGCGGTTCGTGAACTGCGGGAACAGGAGCGCGGCCTGGACGGACGGGCAGCAGCGAGGACTCCCTGCGCCAGCCCTTCGTATCAGCCTGCTGTCATGAGCCCCGACCCGAGGAGGCTGAAGCTAAGCGACAAATCACCAGTGCCTGGTCACCCTGCCAGGGAGTGACAGAGTGCAGCTCATGCCAGACCCTCCATCGCTACAGCCGTGACCCTTCACGAGAGGGAGAAAGGAAACAGAAGCTCCAGGCAGTGGTTCGGGGGGGGGGGGCTCCCCAGCCCAGATCACAGGTGGCATTGGGCATGCCAGTCCCACGCTGGCCTCAGTGTACCCAATTACAACTTAAAGGGGCAAAGTAAAACCATCTCTCCTGGGAAGCCTGCTTCCCCCTCTCCCACTCCCCCTGCTTGTGTTCCTGCTCTATCTCAAATAAATAAGATCTTAAAAAAAAATACAATAAAAAACCAGGGAGGGGCACCTGCACGGCTCAGTCATTAAGCATCTGCCTTCAGCTCAGGTCATGGTTCCAGGGTCCTGGGACCAAGCCCCTCACTGGGCTCCCTGCTCAGCGGAGAGTCTGCAGCTCCTTCTCTCTCTCTCTGCTCCTCCCCCCTCTCATATTCTCACTCCCTCAGAAAGGTGAAATCTTTAAAAACCAAAAAAACATCTCTTTCGTTCTAACGCCCCATGAACTGACGACATAGAATTTAACTGAATTCTACGTTGTTCGCTTCCTGCAACAAAAGAGCCAGCCACGCTTTCACAAGAACAGGGCCTCACGTCATCACTGAGCAGCTCCGTGTAGGACTGGGGGGCGAACTCATCCACCCAGAGGAAGTGCTGGGAGGCATCCTGGTCGCTGGCCAGCTCTTCTTCAGGAGCCACCAAAGGCTGGACCTCCTCTGACCTGAGGCTGGAGAGCATTGTGCCTTTGGAGGAATTGTGCACCCCTGATGAGGCCCACCACAGGCTGGTCAGGGGTGGAAGGGCCCGCCGTGTCACCTGCGAAGTGTGTCTGAGAGTCGATCAGCCTCCTCGAGCAGCTGCTGCCTCCGCTGTGTGAACACCAGAGGCTGGGATCTGGATGGCTCCAACATGTGGCCCCCCCAGAGCCACCCTTCTCTTCCCAGCAAGCCCCACCTCACTGTCGACCTGCTCCTTCAGGGATGCGAAGGACACACCCAACAGATCCAGCTGGCCACTGCCTCGCCGCCAGATATCAAGGAAAGGGGCCTGTAGGGAAGTGAGGGCAGGATTCATCACCTTCCAGAACAAAACCTCCCATGGGCCACCTCCCAACAGGGCTCAGGGACCCAGGTGGCATTCTTCAGCACGAACAGACCACCAAGAGCACAAGCCCGCTCTCTAAGCAAGAACTCCAACGAAAAAAGACACTGGGCTGAGAACAACTCTAAAAAAGAAAAAAAAAAAAAAAAAAGCAAAACAAAAAGACACAAAACAAAACAACTAGACACGAAGAGAAAAGAGAAAGAGAGACAGGTCCGCTGAACTTTCTGAGGGGTCCCCAGGGTCCCGGTGGGGATATGAGGTCTAGGGCTCTCCAGGGCAGCACTAGGCCCCTCAACCCCTTTGTGGCCGCACAGCACCCACCTGCACCCCAGTGCCCACTGGGTCAGCCTGCAGGACCAGAAACACCCGGCTACCATCCGTGGAGGTCACGCTGACATAGTCCTCCAGGACAGGGGGCCGCCTCAGGACACGATTTCGGGCTGCCCTCGAGGTGTGCAGGAGACCCACATCAGCACCAACATCCAAGGGCCTGGGAGGGGACAGGGCTGTCCTGGGGTCTCTCACCTCTTGTTACGGTCAGAGAAACCCAGACCCACACAGCCATACATGGCTCCCACCCACCCGCAGCCGCAGGCCTCCGGAAACCTGCAGCCCTTCCACAATCCCTGGGACACCTGGGCTCCAAACCACACACCCCTTGCCCCACAATTCCTCGGGAACCTCGGGACTCGGTGGCGGAGTGATGTCCCCGGCAGGGGCGTCAGCAAGCGGCGGCTCTTCCATCTCCTCGGGCCTGAAGTTCAGCTTCTTGACGACTTCCAGCCTAGGCCGTTTGACCCTGGGGGCTGGGGAGGCAGACGGAAGGAACAGAGGCTCTCCCCCAGCCTCACACCCCACCCCTGAGCCCTGCGCCCTGGAGGACATACTGGGGGGCAAGGCCCTCTCCCGCCAGACGTCGTCGGCCAGTTGTCTCTTCCTCGCACTGCCGCTGCGGTTCCCTGGAAGTCCCCCTGGAGAGCAGGGAGTGGCAGCGTCCCCTCCAGCAGGGGCCTCCTCCAGCATCAGGCGGGACCGGCCCACGGTGGGCCAGGGGTCCCTGGAGGGTGACTGGGCCGCCGTCCCTGCCAGAAGACGAGGTTGACAGCAGCTGCGCCAGATGGGGACGTCCCCACACGCAGGCAAGGGCTCCCGCGGCCGGTGGCACCAGAGGACCCTTTTCGTTCCAGCCTCGCGCCCCCAGCTCGCCTCCCCTCCTCCCGGCAGCCCTCCTGGACTACTGGGGACGACGCTGCGGCGGGGCCCGCGCCCACCTTCCAGCTCGGCCAGCACCTCCAGCTCGTCCGCGAACTGGCTGTGGAAGTCGTCCTGGGCATCGCCCAGCCCGAGCTCGGAGTCTCCCATGGCGCCCGCTCCCACCGGACCAAGTGCCAGCTCCGAACCTCCCGCGCCGCCGCCGCGCGCCGCGCGCCGCGCCCGCCCCCAGCGCCCCGGCGCCGCCAATCCCTGGCCGGCGTGCCCGGCGCCGCTCGCCATTGGCCAACGGGAAGAGCGGGGCGGAGGCGGAGCTGCGCGCGCAGGTGGGGCGGGGCCGAGCCGGTGCGGCAGCCCCGGACGTTCACCATTGGCCCGCACGACCGCCGGTCCGTGGCGTGGGCGGGGCATGGGCGGGGCTCCGCGCTCCCGCGGGGCCCTGTGAGGCGGGGCTCCGGGGTCGCTGGGTCGCCAGGCGCGGGTACCCGGTGCTGGAGCCAGGGCCCGGCAGCGGCCTCGCGGGGCCCGAGCGGCGCGGCCGGGGTGCAGGTGGGTCCCGGAGTGGGCGGGGCCGCGGGAGGCGGCCTGTGCCCATCAGACTGTCAGAGAGGGGGTGTGGGGGGGGTCCCCTCACTCGGCTGACCTGGCCCGCCCGGGCGGTCTGCTTACCCCTCCCCGCTCGGGAAAAGGCTCCACTGCCCCGGGCGTCCGCGGAGGTGGGCCGGGGCGCAGGACGGCTTCTCCCGGGGTCTGCGTCTGGGTGGGGCAGCCCCAGTCCGAGCTCAGAGGCGGAAGAGGAAAGATCCGCGGTGCACACACGGTGGGGCCGTTGTCCCTGGGGACCCCGAGGAGTGCGGGGCCCGACTCCCCGTAAGCCGCACTGCACACGCCGGCCCCGCGCTGCAGGCCTCCGCCATGGACCCGGGCCGAACGGAGAACCTGTCCGTGGTGTACCAGAGCCGGGATTTCCTGGTGGTGAACAAGCACTGGGACCTGCGCATCGACAGCAGAATGTGGCGCGAGACTCCCACCCTCCAGAAGCAACTGCGCCACCACTTCCCGGAGCTCGCGGATCCCGACACGTGCTACGGCTTCAGGTACCCGGGAGGTGGGCCCTGACCGCCCCCCAGCCGCTGCTGCGGGAGGAAGTGGCCGCCTGACCCCCCGCCCATGTCAGGTTCTGCCACCAGCTGGACTTCTCTACCAGCGGGGCCCTTTGTGTGGCCCTGAACAAGGCAGCGGCCGGCCGCGCTTACAAGTGCTTCAAGGAGCGGCGTGTCACCAAGGCCTATCTGGCTCTGGTAAGGCCTGACCGGTCCCCCGGGCGGGGGATTCCAACCCTCAGCCGCTTTGGCAGCCCGTCAGTGCCAGCCGGGCTCCCCAGAGGTGGGGTCCGGGGGGCTGCGAGCAGCGTGTCAGTCTCTGCCTAGCAGGTGCGGGGACACGTGCAGGAGAGCCAGATGACCATCAGCTACGCCATCGGCAGGAACAGCAGCGAGGGTCGGGCTCACACCATGTGCATCGAGGGCACTCTGGGTACGGAGGGCAGGACCCGTCGCCCCATGGGGGTGCTGAGTGGGCCGGGCTGGGTTGGGTGGGCTCTGCGCAGGTCCAGCCAGCCCTCACGCTGCGTCTCGCTCTCCGCAGGCTGTGAGAACCCCAAGCCCAGCCTTACAGAGCTGGTGGTCCTGGAGCACGGGCTGTATGCAGGCGCCCCTGTGACCAAGGTGCTGCTGCGACCCCTCACAGGTGTGTCTGGGGTGAGGCCCGGAGCTTCCCAGCCCCGCTGGCTCCCTGCTGATGGCCTCCCATCCCCTCCCCAGCAACATGCACCAGCATCTCCTCCTGCAGGGGACTGGGGGTCTTTGTCGCGCGCTGGAGAAAGAGGCGGCGCTGGGGCCACTCTGCCATCTCCCCCGCCCCCACCCCGTCCTGGGTTTTGCCGTCCTGGAAGGCTGGCGGGGGTTCTGTGGCACACCTGGCTTTGCCCCGACTGGCGGCGATCTCGAGGCTGACTCCTCTTCTAGCCACTGGCATTCTTGTCTGTGACGGGAATCTGGGGCTGCCGCGTCTAGAGCTTCTGTGGGGCTGAAGAAGGCAGTCGGGGATGGTGTCAGGGCTGCCGGGAGTGGATGAGGGTTGGGCACAGGGTGGCACCCACACCCTACCGGAACCCTGCCCACCCCGCCAACAGGTCGGACGCACCAGCTCCGGGTGCACTGCAGTGCCCTCAGCCATCCCGTCGTGGGGGACCTGACCTACGGGCAGGCGCTGGACCAGGAAGACCAGCCCTTCCGCATGATGCTGCACGCCTTCTATCTGCGCATCCCCACCCACACGGAGCGCGTGGAGGCCTGCACAGCAGACCCTTTCCTGCCAGCGCTCGATGCCTGCTGGAGCCCCCACACCCTAGTGCAGTCACTGGACCAGCTCGTCCAGGTCCTGAGGACTGCTCCTGACCCTGACCCCACAGAAGGGAGCCCTGCGCCTCGCAGCACTCCCACACCCCCCAGCAGGCCCCCCGAGACAGAGGCACAGCGGGCCTCATGCCTGCAGTGGCTGTCGGAGTGGACTCTGGAGCCTGAGGACTGAGAGCAGCAGGCTGGGTGGGAGTGGCAGGTGGGCTGGCTAGCAGGGTGGGGGCTGCAGGGGAGGGGCGCGGCCCCTGCTGACCCCGGGCAGAGGATGGGGCCTGAGGCCCTGGCTCCCCCAACCGGGCCTGGAGAGGGCCGGCACGGCCAGCAGGGGGAGCCCGGCCACAGGGAGTTTGGAGAATGGGCCCTCCCTCCAAGCTCCTCCCTCCACTCCGCCGGGAGGGGAAACCAAGGCCCGCCTTCCCCGCTGCGAAGCTTCCCTCCTCAGGCTTGTTTTAGAGATTGGCCCAGGGTCACTAAGAGACAGACCCAACGGTTGGGCCAGCCTCAGGTTAGGCTCCTCCTGGGCCCCGGGCCTCTGAGCACCCTGCCCCTCACTGCGTCCCTGGGACCGTGACCCTGGCTGGGTCTCCTCCACCTGTGGACCCCGATCCATCCTGCCCAGCCAGTGCTGCCCCGGGCCTTTGCTTCCGCCAGACTCTGCTTGCGGGCCCCTTCCTCCTCACCTACACAGCACCTGGGGGAGGGTTTGAGCCACGGCCCTCTGTCGTCTCCCAGTGCCTCAGCCACCCAGGTCTAAAGACTGAGCTGGGGAGCAAGGGCCGCCAGCCCCCATCTTTTCCATCCTGAACGACACGCCCACATCAGCCTAGTTGTACTCCGGGGCCTCAGAATAAATATTCACTGACTGACCTCATGAGTGACTGTGAATCTGTCTGATGGGGAGACTTTGGGGGCCCCAAACCTCTGCCCTCTTCCCTGCACTGGGCAGATCTCTGCCCTAGGCCTCCCAGCAAGAGCCAGGACGGACCTCATGGTCCTGTCTGCTGACGTGTCCCTCCCCTGCCATGCAGTGAGCACCCTGCAGCCTCATGTGGAGGCTGGGCTCTGGGTAGAGGACTGGAACCGGGCCAGCCCCATTTCTAGAGATCCCCAGCTCTCCCAGCCAGAGCATTGGCACGCCCATGACTTCTCACCAGGGTTGCTCCCTAGAGCCGTTGACCCCACACCCTCCTTAGGGCCCCCACCATCAGAACAGCTACGCCACAGATCAGGCACTCCTGGCTGGAGGTGGCCATGGGGGAGAGCAGAAGGCAGGCGTGGCCAGCTGGAGGATATGGATCTGGGCACTGGTGGGGCTCACAGGCTGGGCCTACAGAGCAAGCAGAGAAGTTGGAGGGCTGGACAGACTGGTGGCCCCCAAGGTAGCAAGGCAGGATGGGAAGGCGCAAAGGGGAACGCCCCACCCCGGGAATGTATGCCCCTCCCCTAGCCCTGCTGCTCCCCCTGAAAAGTCCCCCAGGACCCAGACAGCCACCAGCAGCCCAGATCCAGATCTTGCCTCGTGCAGACTGGCCATCTGCTAGCATCCTCGGGAACTGCAGGCCGACGCCGTGGAGCTCAGACACGGGCGCACATGCACCTGTGTGCCCCCCCACACACACACCCTAGCTGAGAGGGGGCTGGGGAGCTCAGACACGGGCGCACATGCACCTGTGCCCCCCACACACACACCCTAGCTGAGAGGGGGCAAGGCTTGGAAGGCATGGGAACCGAGCAGGGTCTCCTGAGTGAGGACTGCAAGGAGAGCTTCCCCAGGCAAGAGTGGCCAGACAGATGCTGCGGGGTGGGGGGGGGGGGGGCGTGGGGCAGGCCTGTAATAGGCAAGCTCCTGGGGGGCACATGTGCTGCTGGGAGGCCAGGAACACATACAGCTCTCCCTGGTGTGGCTGACCTTCCGGGGGGGCAGCCCAGGCCTGGGGAGCAGTCCTCAATGGGTCCCTCCCGCTTGTTGGCCCTCTAGGGTCAGCGTGTCTGCTTAGCTGTGCAGCAGACCCTTTGGGCATGTGCAGCCCTACTTGGGGTGCTGGTGGCTAAAGCAGTGTCGCAGGGTCCAAGGCCCCGTGCCCACCTGGCCCTGGAGATGAGGAGAGCCAGGACGGGGGACACCCGGCCACTGCCCCGCCCAGCCTAGCTGGGGCACCGCCCACTCTGCCCCAGAGGCCCCAGCTGAGGGAGCTGTCCCTGTCCTGGGCCCCAGGGCATGTGCAGCACAGCTCTTTGCTGCTGAGAACACATACCTGGTGCGTGCACCCCCCTGAGCTCCCGGCACACACCGGTGGGGCCACGCATGCTCACAGGGCAGAGGGCACCGCGCGCGGCACTGAAGCCAGGTTCCGTGCTGGAGCGGCGCGTACCTGGCATTCCGCAGGGGACACGTGCGTCAGACACACACACAACACCAGCACGCACGACAGGCAGACACGCGAGCCTCGTGGCACAGACACAGCCCCCAGGGGGAAGGGATGTGTGCTGGGCGGCTGCCAACCCTGAGCTCAGCCTCCCGCTCCCCCGGGGCTGCAGAGCAGGTGTCTGCTGGGCTCAAGGCCCCCAGGGGTGGGCCCGGCAGCCTCACCTGACAGCCCTGGGCCCTCCCCGCAGGCCTCGCTGTAGGAGTCGGGGGCCAGGCAGGCAGGGAGTCGGATGCGGCATGGAGGTGAGCAGGCAGCCCGCCCCCCAGCCGGCACCACCGCGGCGCCCCAGTGCCCCACTGTAGGGCCTGACACACTCAGTGGCCTGGGGTCGTCCGTGGCACCTGGCGGCCGGCCTACACCCACCCCGCCCCTGCCACTGCGGGGCAAAGGAGAGGCCTCCCACAACAGCAGATGCGGTGCATGCTCAGGTGAGAAGGGAGGGCCGGGGCAGGTCCACTGCCCCCTGGACCCACAGGGCCCGGCTGGGAGGCAGCCCCCGTGTGGCCCCAGGTGGGCGGTGAGCTCTTCTAGCGTCCGCTCTGTCCCCTGCAGAGGACGGTAACTGTCCTGGACCACGCAGAGTCTAGAGGCCAGGGGCACCCCGACACCTTCACCTCACAGTTGAGGCTCCAGCTGGAGACTGGGCAGGCTGCCCGCAGGGCTGCGGTGTGGGCTGTGGCCAGCAGCAAGGTCTGGCTGGACGTCTGAGGCCCTGGGAGGGGAAGCGGGCTTTCTAGGCCACCAAGCAATGGGGACAGGCTGGAGAGCCCCCAGCCTCTACCAGCAGCTGCCTGCAGGGACTTACTGGGACCCCCACCCCACCCCTGTAGCTGTCAAGAGGTCTGTTTACTGGAGACACAGAAGCCTGCAGGGCTCTTGGGACCCGACCTGTGATAAGAAAGGCCCCAGGGTCTGGCCCAGCCCGTCCTCTTGCCACTCCCTTTACTTCCAAAGAGGCATTGTTTGTGGGGTTTGTGCCCCTCCCCAAAGACACAGAGACGCAGGGAGCCCATCCTATATGACCCTGGATGGCACCTCCCTCTCTGTGCCCTGCGCCAAAGAGGGCAGAGGAAGTTGAGGGGGTGGGCCTGCTCACATCCTGTCTCCTCTCTAGCTCGTCCTGCACCCAGCGCCCATGACCCCACACCTCTCTACCAGGACAAGCAGTGCGCACGGCACGGCCATGGGTCCCAGAGCAGGTGAGACAGCCCTCACCCAGGGATACTCTGGACCCTTTGAGAGGTGGGTCCCATGGCCAGGCTCCCTACACGTGTTAGAGCCGTCTGTGGTCCTAGGCCTCCCCTGGGACACAGGGAGCCCTGGGCAGACCCTTGAAGGGTGCCCCGGCAGGCAGCGCCCAGCTGCGCTGGAGGACTGACAGCTGCTATGGCCGGTTCTCTTCCAGGTGTCCCGGCGAAGCCAGGCCTCCTCGCCCTCCTCATGTGGCTCACAGCCCACTGCTCTTGTCCCCAGGCCCAGGGCTTCTCCCAGGGAGGGCTGGAGGCCAGCAGAGCTGACCTGTGGGCCAGGTGAGGGCCGGGTCATGTTTCTGCAGCCGATCTTCTGGTGGGCGGCAGCAGGGGCAGGGAGGTGGCGGGCGGGGGGAGGTGACGGGCTGGTGGCGGGGTAGGGCCCAGGCACGGCTGAGGCGGGGCCCCCATCACTCACTGACCTTGCCCACAGCATCCGCAGTCCTGCACCAGGCTCTCCCACGTGGCCAGGAGTGGGTCCCTCAGGTGTCGCAGCTGCCCGGGGCCCCCAGCCCCTCACGGCTTGCGCTGCTCTCCAGCCTGGCGAGCGGTTACTTCTTGTCCTGAGTCCTCTTGGGTTTTTTCTCTGCCCCAAGACTTGGCGGCTCTCCCAGGCCCCAGAGATTCAGTCATTCCCAAGCACTGTCCCGAGGTCTCGTAAGTGGGCTCAGCCCTCCTTCCCTTTCCTGGAGGGTTAGAGATCCCTGATGAGGCATCGATTCGTTGATCCATCAGTGTACTGATGAGGCAGGGTCAGAGGCCCAGGCTACAGTCGCACAAGACGCCCCCCCACACACACCGTGAGCAGTACTGGGCCAGAGGCCAGGCTTGCCGCCGCGACCCGGCTGCTGCTCAGGCCACATCTCCTCCACGCTCCCAGCCATCGCTGGCACAGTGGGGCCCTCCTGAGCTCAGAGCCCCTTGGCACCCCAGAGTGCAGGCCAAGGCCGCACGCGAGCCTGCCCACAGCTGGGAGCCTGGCGCCCTCCATGCACCGACAGCAGTAAGTGAGAGCCGGGCCAAGCCGCGGTCACATGTGTGCTCTGGCACCATGGGCCATGCTTCCCGTGTCTCACTCCCTTGGGGGGCAGTGCTGACCCCGAGGCCGCCCTCCCCGCCGGTCTCCTCTCCACCCAGTGCCAACACCTCCCTCCTGCACGGCTTCTGGTGCCAGCCGGCCAGCCAGCTTCCCCGGGACCAGCTTTCCGCCCTCATCCGGGGCATGGCCACGCAGCGAGTTCTCCTCAGGGCCTGGCAGGTAAACAGGGAGCAAGCCAGGGTGCTGCGGGCAGGGGGCAGACTTCCCGGGGACAGGCGGGAGGAAGGGCGTGGCCAGCAAAGAGCACGGGTCCGCAGGGGGCCCCCGGGACTGGGATGGGGAGCGAGACCCAGCCAGCCCCCCCAGCCCCTGAGACGCAGCCGCTGGATAGACCCCCGCGTGGCAGGAGGTGTGGCCATCGGAGGCTGAGTTTTCCTTCCCCTGGGTGACTGCCCACGTGGGACCGTTTCCAGGACTTCTCAGCCAATTAGCCGCAGCCCCCTGACTTCTGTTCTTTGCTCTGGTGAGGGCTTGTCCAGCACGCCTGCCCTGGGCACGTCCTCACTCCGCCGGCGCACAGCGCCCGCACTGGGATGGGCCCTCTGGCCCCCTGGGCGTCTTCTCCCCTGTCCTGATCCCACCTTGACCCACAGCTGACCCAAGCACTGCCTGCCCCTGAGTTCACAGAAATAGAAGGAAGAACAGCTACTACTTGGTCTCACTATAAAATCATCGTATGAATTTAGCAATAAATCTGAGACAACCCCAATGTAAGTCGAGCGAGACAAAGAGCCTAGGCAGGAGGTGGAGTGAGATAAACGCCCAAGGTGCGGAGGGCTGGGGGTACCAGGCGTGGGGGGCTCCTGAGACGGAGGGACGGCAGGGCGTCCCGGTGACAGACCCAGGCAGGCCGAGGGCTAGCGTGAGGCGGCAGGAAGACGGGGGCTGGGAGCCCCAGGCTCGCCAAGCCCGCGACACGCCGCTGCCCTGCCCAGCTCAGCTGCCTGGCCAACCTGGCCGCTCGGCACGGCCTCCAGGACGACTTCGAGCTCCACCCCCCAGACCTGCTGCTCTTCTACAAGTGAGTGTCCCCCCACGCCCCCGCCGCCCAGCACAACAGGCTGAGGCTGCTTCCCCGGGAGTCCTAGGGACCCCAGCTCCCCAGGGACGTCCTGCGGCCCCCACCCTCCCAACAGCCCCCCAACTTGCCGCAGCCTAACGCAGGTAAGGGAAGCCAAGTGCCGGGCCTTCACCCGCCGTGCCGCCCAGGGGGACACAGAGCTGCTTGCCAACCTGCCCGACCAGAGGGTTGCCCTGCGGCACATGGCCTTGGCCTGCCTGGTAGGCACCGCAGATGGGCCGGGGGGCGGGGGGGGTGGCTGGCAGAGGGGCCGGGCTCGTGCTGACCCGCTGTGCGGCAGGGAGCGCCCCGCCTGCGGCTCAGCGCCTCGGACCTGCTGCTCCTCGGGGTCCTGGTGTGCGACATGGATGCGTCTCGCATCGAGAGCGCAGACCCACGTGTGCTGGAGAACCTGCAGCGCTGCCACCGGCTCACGGCTCCCCAGCAAGCCGCCCTCAACACGCTGCTGGCCGGCGGCAAGACCCTGCTGGGGTAGGCCGGCCCGCTGCCCTCCGCCCAGGGCCCCCACCTGATGCGACCTAGGGCCTGGGCCTGGGAGACACCCAATGCCCGCCGACTGGGCCCCGCCCCCCAGCGCCCTGCCCCACCGACCCTGCAGCCTGTGCCGCACAGACTCACCGCTCTCCAGACCCCCCGGCTCCCCTGCCCCCAACCTGGGGGGAGGACCTCTGAGCAGGAGGTGTCCCCAGCAGGGCAGGCCCTGCAAACTGAGTGCTCGGAGAGGGAGAGGGGCAGGCAGCCTCCGGTGGCTGGGGCTCCGCTCCTGACCCTCACACGGTGCCCCCTCACCGCACACCAGGCCTCCCGGTTCCTGGAACCTCGCGGGGCTGCAGGCCCTAGGAGCCCTGGCCACCTACATCAGCTCCAGCCTGTGGATGCAGGTGCAGGAGGTAGGACCCTGGGGGGAAGGGCGTCGGGCTGGCCGGGGACAAGGACAGGGCCATCCAGCCAGCCTGTACCAGCCTGTCCAGGCAGGGTGAGGCCGTCCAGCCTCCCCAATGCCAGACCGACCTCCCCAGTCGCCCCCTGCCCAGGGCTGCTATATGTGGGTGGGAGGAGGGACTGAGGCCCCTGGCAGCCCCTCCCCCAGGCATGCAGTATGTCGGCCCTCCCGGCCAGGCTGTGGGCCTGGCCTTCTTCAGCAGCATGGTGGTCACATACCGAGCTGGGCGGCTCAGCCAGCGCGATGCCAGGCGCTTCGTCACGGACTTTCTCAAGGCCACATCAATGTCCTCTCGGCCGAAGCGGGGCGCAGGTCAGTGTGGCCACCGTAGCCAGGGAATGCTGTCCCTCCCCTGCCCTGGGCTCCTAACCCTGGGCAAGGGGCACCGAAAACACAGTCCCATCTGCTGCTGGACCTCTTGGGTACGGCCCAGGGGTCTGCGTCC
>PITA01024814.1:0-25504 GCA_004023965.1 Spilogale gracilis | reverse complement strand
TGGGAACTAGGGTAATCTAGGGAGGGAAACGAAACAACAGAGACTTTGAACACAGAAACAAACTGAGGGACTTGGAGGGAGGGGGGTGGAGGGATGGGAGAGCCTGGTGGTGGGTACTGGGGACACCTAAAAAATAAAAAAATAAAAAAATAAATCAATGGTCAGCACACATCTCCAGTTATTATCATAGCTTGTGTAGTGCTCATAATGTACATATGCAATTCACACTTGATATAATTGCACTTATCCTCCTGATAAGACTAAGGGCAGAAACTGCCTTCCTATATTTAGGCAGAAAATGGAAAAGAAAAAAATCCAAAGGAGATGCACTTGGGAACTTTGTGGTCCTGAAAACAGCAAGGGCAGAAAGAGGAGCCCCTGCCTTGAATTGAGATCCTGCTTATTTACTCTTAGATCCAAATCTGACATATTAGCACAAGGCAATGCATTTTAAATATTTTTATTCTTATTTGGGATTGTGTAAAAAGAGAGTTTAATTGGTAGGAAAGGCCCCACGTTATCAGATAAGCTATTATTTCAATGTTGGAAAATCTTAAATATCATCATAGGATAGAGTATAAGAGTCTGTTAAGTAGTAAAATTCTAACATGCTGCCCCTAAGAATGATTTTAATAGTATTTCTCAAAAAAAGCTAGAACGTGCATGCTATTCCCAGATATAATCATAACTCAGACCTGAGCCTAAGATCCTGCCAAAAAGGAACAGGTTAAGAACTTTTCCTTTGTTTATCCTCCTGCTACATTTTTATAGAACTCTATGATGAAAACAGAGAATGAGAGAAGCTGTAAAGAGATGTAAGTAGTATTGAATTTGGGGTAACTAGGTTTAGGCCAATCTTCCTTAGCAACAAAACAGTTAGAATCTGCATTTAAAGTAAAATTTGAGCTGTGCTATTAAGCAGTTCATTACCTAAAACTAGCAACAAGGGCCATGAAACCTATCTAATTCCCTGTCCCTGTGCTACATAATATGCAGATAAACACATATATTTATATCCTGTGTTAAACAATAAGTAAGAGCAAGTAAAAATAACCTAGCTATTAGAACCACAAAAATATCTGCTTCTAAAAAATAACAAAGGCGACAGTTCTCTGCCTTTCAAGGCCCTCTTTAAAATCGCCCAGTCAAGGCCCTAACTTTACAAATATCCTCCCCTAAGTTCTTCATTTTAAGGTGGTACTAAGACTGTGAAGGTAGAGTTCTGCAGTAGGTCTAATAAACAGTTTTTCTTGATCAATAGATGCCTCTGTGGGTCTTCGGGGAGGACAGTGTTCAACAGATAGAACTAATTCAGTGTTGAAACACAAAGAAGAAGTGTCAATGTCCAGTAGACAAAGACAACTCCAAATCCACTAAAGTTGAACAAAATTGGGGTATGAGGACACTAGTTATTACAAAAAAAAAAAAAAAATGCACGCTATGGGGATTCGTCAGTATGACTCCAGCACACTGTTAGAAATGCATTAGAAAACTGGGTCTTTGGGGCGCCTGGGTGGCTCAGTCACTTAAGTTTATGCCTTTGGCTCAAGTCATGATCCCATGATCCTGGGATCAAGTCCTTCATTCTCCTCCGCCTCCAATGCTCTCTTTCTTTCTCTCCCTCTCTCTCTCTCAAATAAATAAACAAACTCTTAAAAAAACAAAATTGGGGCTTTTATTATGTGATTTGGGGACAGCTTGAAGGAAGCTTTGGATTGCACGTTGAATCTTGTTTGTGGATTGGATGTTGTCAGGAATTGGAGGCAATCCTAGGGTTGGATACTTTTTTAGCTCTCTATTGCTGCCTAACTCCTACAAATTTAGCAGCTTAAAACAGTACACATTTACCCCACCATGCTGGGAGTGAGGGCTCTAGACATAACTAAGATGAATCCTCTGGTTTAGATCTTCTCATAGGGCTGTAATCAAGGTGTCACTTAGGGTGTAATCTCATCTTAAGGCTCACTAGGGGAAGGACTCATTTCTATTTTCCTGTGCTTGTTGGAAGAATTCAGTTCTTTTATGACTTGTCACACTGAGGACCTTAGTTCCTTGCTGGCTGGAGGCCACTTTCAGTTCACTGTCACATGCATTTCTCTGTATGGAAACTTACTTCTTTAAAGTGAGCAAGAGACAGCTAGTAGGTAGAGTCTGCCAGCAAAATGAGAATTAAAATCTTATGTAATCATGGAAAGTAAAATCTCATTATCTTTGCCATAGTCAGCTGGTTCGAAGCAAGTCAAGGACCCTGCCTACCTTCAAGGGACAGGGATTACACATAGATGTGACAACCAGTAGGTAGGATAATGGGGCCATCTTGGAGTCAATCTGCTTCAAGCATCTTAAGGAATCCTACCTAGGACAAGCGAAGAATAGAGCATGGCTACAGCTATGATTAGTAAAGAAGTAGGGCTTACTCATATTAACCAGGATAGGAGGCTATTTGGTTATTTTTGTGCCTTTGATAATATTTGCATTTTTATCTGTTTAGACATTAATATTGAGTGGTCTTACTTTGATTTGCAACCATCTGTAGTTACAGATGTTGGTGGAATCCGTGGTATTGTCTGATGTTGATGTCCCATAAAATTCTTTATGTTTAACTGGAGAATGCCAAGACACAAGATGAGCAGCTAGCAAGATCAGGGCTTCACTGATGGTTCAAGAGCAGTTCCTAGCTATTAGAGGCTGCTTTGTCTTGCTAACAAGAAATAAATTAGGTTACACAATAGAGGAATAGCAAATCTTAGAAAACAGGGAAGGGAAAAACAAATGCAAATTAGGTCATAGATAATTTTCTAGATAAGCAACACTAAATTATTCAAGTCACATCTTCAGTCAAATGGATTTGAAGGGCACCTGGGTGACTCAGTTAGTTAAGTGGCTGCCTTTGGCTCAGATCAGGATCCTAAGGTCCTGGGATTGAGCCCTGCATTGGGTTCCCTGCTCTGTGGGCTCAGCTTCTCCCTCTCCCTCTGCCTATTGTTCCCCACTGTCTCTCTCTGTCAAATAAATAAAACATTTAAACATAGATTTAAAAATCCTTAGGATTCTGTTGTATAAAATGTAGATATATCCTGTACAATTTTACATAAACTACCATCAAAGCATAGTTTTACTCAATACTATAAATACACACCTCTTAAAATAACTTTTTGTTTGGTTTTCTAAATACCTAGGTTAGAAGATAATGACAGATACATCAAACAAAAGAACTTTACACTGTCAGTTGTCAGGTCTCTGTTGCTCAAAATTGGCATAGCAGGAATTTCAACAGGGCTTTTATTTAGCTTAGAAAAAGTTATGAATTTGAAAATAATAGCAAGTGTGACGGCTTAAGTATAGTCAAAAAAATTTTTAGTGATTGCGATGGTGTTTCCCAGGTTTATGATTAAAGAAGAAAGGCAGAAAGGGATTAAGCATCTCCCTTCCATGTACGGGAAAGTCAGATGATAAAATTTTGTTGGTCTGTCACTGAGAACAATATATACTTGAAAAAGTGTCTCTGTAGAATCTGCAGTTATGACATCAAATGCAGTAGCTGTTTCTGTCAGGAAAGCGTGACGAGAACGTAATAATACACAGTGCCAGTGCTAGTAGCCTATGAAAGTGACAGGTAATCCATGGTGGGGATATCAGAAATTGTTTCTACTCAGTTGTCTTCCTCAATGTACTTGAAGCATCCCTGACTATACCTGTACGGTTTTTGGTGTCGGTGAGGACGAACAGCAGAGAGAGCGACTAAAGGGGAGACCCAGGGGGAGCGAGAGCTTTAAGTAAGCTTTGATGGAGGCGCTCTGGGGCGAGGTTCCCTAGTCTGGCAGAGAGGAGGGCCCGGGAAGTTGCGTGGTGGGGTTGGCCACACTAATTTTAATCAGTTGGGGTGGGGGGTGTGGTTTCTGGGACGGTGTGATCTCTGGGGAATTTTGCATGTGCGGGGTGGGTTGAGTTTTGGCTTCTTCACCGCGATGCAGCATTCTGAAAGCGGGAAGGCCTGAGATGAAGGGTCCCGAGGAGTGGTGCAGATGGTGCGGCGGCCATCCTACAGGCTGTTCCTATGTCCACCACCTCAACACTCCGACCTTTTTGGTATTATAGGGTGACAAAGTAGCCTCTGGCCGGCTTCTTTGGAAGTGAGGACGCAGGCATAGGAATGCAGCAGTAGTTGATTGACTGTCACTCGGGAGACTTCCCAGATCCAACCCTGAATAAAGCCAAATAAGCAGGGAGCCAGCATTAGCAAGAGGCAAAGGATGATGAGGGCGCTTAGAATGGGGGCTAACCATGTTACCAGAGGAGAATGCCACCATTGGGTGGAGGGGTCTGTGGGCATATAGCAGTGTTTAAGAGTCTCTCTTGTTTTAGCCAGGGTATGGATGTCGGCTTCGACGAGACCCGATTCAATGATGTAGTAAGAGCATTCTTCATTCAGGAACATACAGGTTCCGCCTTTATCTGCCTTAAAAAGATCCAGTGCCCATCGATTCTGTAAAGCAACTTGAGCCACAGAGATGATCTGGCAATGGAGGGAGGCCAGGGATTTGGCAGAGGCCTTGATGACCATTTGGAGTTTTTCAGATAGTTCCCACGTGGTGTCTACCGAGTGAATGAGGCCCCCCGTGCCTAGCCCTGTGGCCACTAGGGATGAGGCCAGGGAGACCCCGATTATGAGGCAGAGAAAAATGGTGCATTTTTGTTGGCCTGAGGGTTCAGCAAGGAGGGATGTCTTGGCCTGGCTGTAAGTTGGGGCACCAGTGATACTGGGAGGCAAAGGTGAGGGTAGAAAAATTTAAGGTTTTTGAAAGGGTCGCATTGCACCAGAAGTGGCTTCCAGCAGGTGCATATAGGCAGGAAGAGTTGGTTGGGATCATATTGCAGAGGGAGGCATTAGGGGTAGAGGAGCAGATGGGAAATTGAGAGTTGAGGGATTCCGTGAACAGGAGAATATTGTAAAGAGTGGGAAATGGTCTGGAGGGGGTGGGTACGGTATTCGAAGTGTCGAAAGGTTGAGGAAGGGGGACAGCTGTTAAGGAGGATCTGCCAAGGGCAGCACACATGAAGCAGTGGGAACAGTTGCCAATGCCAGGGAGATTAGCTAGGATGGTGCCCTGTTGGATAAGGTGTGTCCGGGAGAAAAGATCATGTGTTTGTTTTTGGGTGTCTTGTATGCCAGTCTGAAGAAGCCCTTCTTGGGTATGTATATTTTGGTTTTGGGAAGCTAGTGCAGAAATAATGCATGGAATAACCCTCACATAAGAATGATAGATCAGAAGAGTAGCCATTGGGTAAGAATTAGAAGGATATCTTTATAGTTTTCCTTTTTTCTCCAGTAGCCCAACTAGGATCCCAGGGATCAGGGACAGTGATGTTGTAGGTTGAGGAGGTGCCAGAAAAGTGGCAAGTGGTAGGGTAGGAACATTTAGTGCAATACTGATTAAGATGATGAATGTGGTGGCGCCTGGGTGGCTCAGTTGGTTAAGCGACTGCCTTCGGCTCAAGTCATGATCCTAGAGACCCGGGATCGAGTCCCACATCGGGCTCCCTGCTCGGCTGGAAGCCTGCTTCTCCCTCTCTCACTCCCCCTGCTTGTGTTCCCTCTCTGGCTGTGTTTCTCTCTGTCAAATAAATAAAATCTTAAAAAAAAAGGTAAAAAAAAAAAAGGATGATGAATGTTACAGTAGACGTAGGGGCAGCCTCCATTGCTCTGTACCCGATATGTGTGGCAATTGTAGCGGGTTTGGTCGTAAACAAAACAAATGTCCGGGTTTGACAGTTCCCATTATATGGAGTGGAAGCTGGAAAATGTAGAGTGAATGGCTGTTTGGCATCCAGCCGGTTGACAGTCACTGGTGGCAATTTGTCGAGTGTAAGTAGTATGACCTTTAGACCAGTTTCAATTAGGAAGAAGCTCCAGCAAAAGTTGGATGTGGTTAGAGACAAGTTAGGAGGGAGAAGGAGAAGGGGGGGGGGCAAGGGGAAAAACAGACTTTTATCGGTTCCAGGATTTGTGTTGTCCATTCATCTTGTGTAGGGGCCTGCTTGAGATGAGGATGTGTATCCAGGAGTGGTGTCCCAAGAGTTTTGCTGCCATTGGGGTAGTGAGGATGATGGTGTGTGGGCCCGTCCTTTGAGGATGTAGGGTTTGGGGGTGGAGTTCCTTAAGAAGGACACTGTCTCCAGGAGAAAGAATTGGGGGTGCCTCAAAGGAGGACTTATTGGGTGTAGGGGTATTAGAGTCCATGTGTTGGTGGAGGAGGGGACACAGGAGAGAGAGATATGATAAATATGACAGTAGAGGGGGTGGAGAGGAAGGAAAGTTGTGATCTAGGAGGAAAGGTCTTCCATAAAGGAGTTCAAAAAGGCTAAGGCCAGAGGGGCTGCATGGGGCAGCCCAGAGGCGAGTGAGAGCCAAAGGGAGAAGGTAGGCCAAGAGAGATGAGTTTCAAGAGTGAGTTTAGTCAAATGGTCTTTTAGGAGGCCAATTATTTGTTTGACCTTACCAGAGGACTGAGGATGATGTGGGATGTGTAGCTTCCAGGAGATATTTAGGCTGTCAGGTACCTGTTGAGTGACCTTGGAGAAGAAGTCCAGGCCGCTGTCTGACTAAAGAATTTGTAGGAGGCCAAATCGTGGGATGATGTGTTCAAGGAGGATAGAAGCTACAACATCTGCCATTTTCTTTGTAGTGGGGAATGCCTCTATCCAACCTGTCAAAGTGTCAACGAGAGTAAGGAAATATCGAAACGACTTGTGTCGGGACATGTGAGTGAAGTCTAGCTGCCAATCTTTGCCCAGTTGATGTCCCCGAAGTTGATGATTTGGGCTGGGCCTTCGAAGGCCTCCTTGGGCATTTACTGAAGAGCAGGTGTTACAAGCTCTATGAACCTCGGTAATGATCTGTTGGAGTTGTGGGCAATGGAAAAGAGGGTCCAGGAAATGATATGAGAGTTTTGGGCCTATATGTAAGGACTGGTGTACCTCAGAAATTATAGTGGGTCAGGTAAGGCCATTCTGTTATGTAAAAAGATCCAACCTCTTTCCCCTTTTATGCCACCCCTGGATAGGAGGTCTTTTTCTTCGCTAGGGGTGTAGTTGGGGAAGTGAGGGGTAGGTAAGAATAGGAGTGGAGCAGGGGAAGAGGTAAGTGCAAGGGAGTGGGCAGCTGAGTCATCCCTGTTATGTCCTTGAGCTATGGGGTCATGTGAGGCCTGATGACCTTTGCAGTGAACAGTTGCCACCTCTAGGGAGATGGAGGGCCTCAAGGAGTTTAAGGATGAGAAGGCCATTGACAATTGGGGTGCCCTTGGTAGTGAGGAAGCCTCTTTCCTGCCACAAGACCGAGTGGGTATGGGCTATAATGTAGTCACATGGTGACCTGTTGCCCCTGAGACAGGTGAAGTGCCCTAGTGAGGGTGATGAGCTCCACCTTTTGGGAAGTGGTTCCCAGAGGGAATGGTGCAGCCTCATTGATTGTAGTTAGGGTCACCACTGCATAGGCAGCCTGTTGCTGCCCATTAGGGATGACTGTGGAGCTGCCATCCAGAAAGTGGAGTCCTGTCGGGATTGGGAAGAGGCTGGTCGTGGAGTCTGGGGTGGGGGAAAGTTAGGCTGTCAAGGAGTTGAGGGCAAGAATGTGTAGGTTCAGAATGTGGAGATGGGATAAGCAGAAGGGTAGCAGGGTTTAGACAAGGGGCAGTAGAGATGGCGACATGTGGGTTTTCAATGAACATAAGGTGGTATAGCTGGATTTGGGATGGGCCTATGTGTGTGAGAAATTTATGACTGAGGAGATCCGTGAGGCGGTGAGAGGAAAAGACAGTGAGCAGTTGGCCCAAAGTGAGCTTAAGGGCTTCTTCAGTAAGAGACGCGGCCGCAGCCAAGACCCTAAGGCAAGGTTGCCATCCTTGTGCTATTGGGTCCAATTATTTGGATAAATAGGCAACTGCACGATAGGCAGGTCCCTGGGGTTGGGCTAAGAGGCCAGTGGCCAGTCCTGATCTTTCATCAGTGAAAAGGTGGAAAGGTCGATAGGGATTGGGGAGAGTAAGTGTAGGACCAGAGATCAGACATCCTCGAAGTTTGTTAAACTTCAAGGGGTCTGTCAGGGGCCCCTCAGGGATTTCTTTGGCAGCTTTGCTTAAGGGTTTTGCCAGTTGGGCCAAGTTGGGGATCCAGTGGTGGAAGAAACACATTGCCGAGGAAAGAGAGTATTTCGTCGGCTGTTTGAGGGAGTTGGAGATCGCAAAGGAATCTGATTCTATCCTTGGTGAGGTTTTTGGAGGTGGGGGTCAGGGATATACCTAAGTACTTTACAGTGGAGACGTATATCTGGGCTTTGGATGGGGTGACTAGTTATCCCTTGGCTTCCAGAAAGTTAAGGAGAGTAGCCGTATCTCTTTGTGACTGGGAAAGAGATGGACTGCATAGAAGAAGGTCATCTACATATTGTAGGAGCATACTGTCTGGGAAGTCACAAAGAGTGAGATCTTTGGCTAGAGCTTGGCCAAAAAGGTAAGGGCTGTCCCTGAACCCTTGAGGAAAGATTGTCCATGTAAGCTGACCAGAGGTATGAGAGTCAGGATCCTTCCATGTGAAAGCAAAAAGAAAATAAGAATCTGAGTGTAGAGGGATGGTAAAGAAAGCATCCTTGAGGTCTAAGATGGAGAAATGGGTAGTGGAGGGGGGTTATGTTTGGAAGACGGGTGTAAGGGTTTGAGATGACCAGATGGAGGGGAGTTACTACATCGTTTGTTGAGTCTAAGGTCCTGCACCAGGCAGTAAGCACCAGATGGTTTACGAACCAGGAGTATGGGAGTGTTGCATGGGGAGTTGATAGGGATGAAGAGACCCTGTTTCAGGAGGCTGTCGATGATGGGTTTTAGGCCCTGCCTGTTGGCTTTAGAAATAGGGAACTGTGGTCTGGAAGGGAAGGTAGAATTGTCTTTGAGCTAGATTTTGATAGGGCTATGATGAGTGGCAACTACTGGTTTGGAGGTGTCCCAGACCACAGGGTCAACATGGAAAGATGGTAATTGGGGTGGTATGGCGGCGTCAGGCATGAGGAGGGGCAATAGGAAGTGTGTTGTTGTAGTAGAGGAGGGGCATAATCTGACAGTGACCTGGAGCTTCTGGAGGAGGTCCCTACCAAAAAGGGGCACAGGGCAGGAGGGGATGATGAGAAATGAGTGTGAGAAAGGGAACCCATCCAGGCTACAAGGGAGAAGAGGGGTGATTTTGGGGGTTGAGAAGGTCCCATCAATTCCCATGACCATGATCTGGGGGGGAAAACTTTTACCTGAAAAAGAAGGCAAGATGGAATAGGTAGCCCACATGTCCAACAAGAAAGAGATGGACTTACCCGCTACCTGGAGTGTAACCCTGGGCTCAGCAAGGGTGATGGATCTGGGCCTCATCAGTCATCGTCCATTCCCAGCAGCTGGAATGGAGGACTTATCGGGTCAGAGATTCCTCCCCGTTGAGGCACCAGGGATGCTCCGAGGCTGGGGCAGTCAGATTTCCAGTGGCCCATTTTCCGGCATTGAGGGCATGATTGGGTTGGTTCTCTTGGACAATGATGGGCCCAGTGGCCTTTGGAGCCACATTTGAAACAGGCCCCCGGTGGAGTGTGTTGGGCCCCCTTTGACATTTGGCTCTTGGAGCCAGCTGGCCACAGGGCAGCTACCAAGGCTTGGGTTTGGAGCTGGACCTTTTCTTGGAATCTAGGCTGTCACTTAGCCTCGGCTGCCTCCTCTCGGGCACTGAAGACTTTAAAGGCCATTCTCACCAGATCAGGGACAGGGGTCTGAGGGCCCTCCTTGGCCTTTTTACGCTTTTTTTGGATGTCTGTTGCCAATTGTGAAATAAAATGAGCAGCCAGGACAGTGGATCCTGCAGGTGATGCCGGGTCAAGGCAAGTGTATTGAATTAATGACTCAGCCTATTTAGGAAGACTGCTGGATTTTCATCATGGCCCTGTATAATTTCCCTGAGTTTATTATAATTAACTGCCTTGTTTGAGGCTGCCTGCATATCAGCGAGGAGGCATTGGACCATTGGTCACAACGCTGGTGGCCATCTTGGCCACTTTGATAGTCCCATCCTGGGTCAGCTGCGGGAACAGCCTGTGCACCGACCAGCATGATGGCATCGGTCAGGTGGACCTCATCAGCATGTTCCCTGAATACGTTCCCGTTCCTCAGTAGTGAGGGTGGAGGTTAAAATAACATGTAAGTCGTGCCAGGTGAGATCACAGGCCTGGGCTAAATATCAGAACTCTGAGATAGTTTAAGGGATTGGCTGAGTAAGACCCCAGGCGTTTTTCTATTTGGGAAAGGTCTTGAAGGGAAAATGGGGCATGGACTCAGATGACCCCCTCAGCCCCAGCCACCTCATGGAGAGGGCAAAGGAGGGACGGTTCTGACAAGCAGTCTTTGGAACGAGTCCTAGAGCTAATTGGGGAGGGGGTGGGACAGAAAGGGGCAAAGCAGTTGGCTGGCACTGGGAGGCAGCTGGAAACAGCAGGAGTTGGAGGTGAGTTTGGAAGAAGAGGAGGGTCCAGGCATGAAGAAGAAGTCAAGGAAGCAGAATCTCAGGAAGCCGGGGAGGCAGGAGTGGATGGGGGGGGCAGGTGGGGCAGAAGGGACTGCGTGTGTAGGAGTACCAGTTAGGTTGGGGCCGGAATAGGGAAGAGGGGCAGTATGAGTAGTTCTGGTGGGAGGATAAGAAAGCATTTCAGGAGGGTCAGATGGACGAGAGGGAGAGGGGGTTTCTATAGCCTTTGGAGAGGCCTGGAAGGTTGGGGCATCCTGGCCAAGAGGACTTGGGAGGTGGAACACTGGGAACAAAGAGAAGGACGAGAGCGTAGACTCCAGACGTGAGCCCTCACGTCTGCAGTTTGTCCAAATCAGGCAGAATTTGGAAGTCAAAGGTCCCCACAGAAAATGGGAGTAGCGAACTAGGAATGAGGTGCCTCTCAATTCCCAGAAGCCACGGTAAACGGAGAGGTCACCCTGACATGGCCCTGATTGTGGACAGGGTCCCTGGATCGGAGACAAGGGAAGAGGGAACTCACCCAATAGGCATCCGGATGTCCTGGGTCAGGTAAAGAGGACAGAAGCCTCCAACCGATGTTGGGGCCTCAATCCTCCCCTCCAGTTTTCGGCGTCCATAAGGAGGAACGGCGGAGAGAAGCAGGCACAGCAAGTGATTTGAGTAGGCTTTAATGGAGGCATTCTTGGGCGAGGTTCCCTGATCTGGCAGAGAGAAGGGCCCGGGAAGTTGTATGGTGGGGCCCGACGCGCTTCTTTTTATCTGTGGGGGTTGGGGTGTGGTTTCTGGGAGATTTTAGGGGGGAGTTTCTAGGCAACCAGGGTGGGGTCCCTGGGAGTGATGTGATGTCCAGGTAATGTTGCATGTGCGGGGTGGGTTGAGTTTTGGCTTTTTCACTGTGACACAGCATTCTGAAAGCAAGAAGTCCCCAGATGAAGGGTCCCGAGGAGTGGTATGGACGTTGCGGTGGCCGTCCTGCAGGCTGTTCCTATGTCCACCACCCCAACCATACCACGTTTGTGTCTTTTGTATCTTGACTATTTAATTTGCTCTAGAATGTCTGAGTCAGATTACGCTAAAAAAAAAAAAAAAAAAAAAAAAAAAATCTGCTTTCCACCCCCGCATATGCTCATTAATCAGATTAAGTCTTTTCTACTCCTTTTTTTGTCTCATGTGCTACACACGACAGTCATTCAAGAGTCAAAGGCCCAGTTCTCATTTACATTCTGTTTTCTGTTTATCTTCCTAAAAGAATCTTCACCGCCTGGATTTTTGTTCTTCAAGTCTCAAGGGAAAAATCTTAGCATTCTAGCATCTTCCCTGAAAACATCTCTGCTCCCATCCCACAGTCCCCAGGAAGTGCTGCTCTGCTGTCTTTTGATAGTAACTTGCTCCTGCCTAAAGTACTTACCATGCTTTCATCATTGAGTACCTGGTCTCTCTTTCCTTCTGCTAAGAAGAGTGTGTAAAACTTACAAATAAAGAGTTTGCTCTGTTTTCTTTCTGTTTTGTGGTGGAGCGTTGTTAGGCCCACTTAGGAATTATCTGATTCCTAGGAGTTTGTGTCTTTGTTTAATTTGCTATTGTATTATTGATTTGGAAGATACATAACTCCATGAGGGTGGTCATTAACTGACGAACTGAAATGATGCTTGTCCTACAGCAGTGACGTCTTACTGCCCTGTATGACGTTAACTAGGCTCATGACTAAATTAGTAACCTTGTTCAAGTATTCATTCTCTTTCAGTTCTCTTAGAATCAACCTTTATTTCCATCATTAATGAGTGAATTAAAGATTTGACATCTATTCACTTAGGTTCATATACAAGTTAGCCAACTTTTTGAAAATTCTACTCTGACAGCACTAATCCCTTAGAGGATCTGCCTTTCAACCCCTACTTGGGGTTGGAATAGAGCAGGTGCTTAAGAAATGCTTATTGAGTGTTTGAGGTGAATACTGCAGGAAAAGAAACTGGACTTGGGATGAGAACTTGTTTAATTTAAATGATTTCTGGTATAGTAGTGAAATTGAATTGAAAAAGCTCAGTTTTTAAATTTTTAATTCAAGGATATTTCTTTTTTTTTTTTTAACAAGTTTTTATTTATTTATTTATTTTTAAGATTTTATTTATTTGACAGAGAGAAACACAGCCAGAGAGGGAACACAAGCAGGGGGAGTGAGAAAGGGAGAAGCAGGCTTCCCGCCGAGCAGGGAGCCCGATGTGGGGCTTGATCCTGGGTCTCTGGGTTCATGACCTGAGCTGAAGGCAGTTGCTCAACCAACTAAGCCACCCAGGTGCCCCTAATTCAAGGATATTTCTAATGGAACATGACAGCTTGAACACCTATATAGGACTAGATGTTCAAATACTATGGTTACCACATGCTTGGAACAAAATATTCTGTTACCTGAAATAAAACTGAAAAATGGCATAACTGCTCTAAACTTTATTATAATATTCAATCACCTTTATGAATGTCAAAATTATATATAACCATAATGTAAAGTAGGTAGTTAACAAAATAATATCACCCATTACATACTTAGGGAACAGTTTTATTACTATACTACCCAGATATTAACACTTCAATAAGAAAATGTAATAAATATGAGTTATTTTTAGAAAAAGAACCACAGCAGGTCATAATAGCGCCATATTTTTCAATTCTTATGAATCATAATATTTATATTACAGTTTCAAAAATGTGCATTTGTAGAACAAGAGAGAACATCACACAGTCTGGCATAAATTTACACTGTCTTTCAGAAGATCAGTTCTAAAAATCTGGCCAAATAATGCCCTCAGTATTATGTAAAAGCAGAGAGGCAGAGACAGAGACAGAAACCACACAGTTGTTCATGAAAGAGTCTTAGGAAAGTGACTTTGATTGAAATCATTTAGGAACTTCTTACAATAAATAAATATGCGTGCCATCACCATCAAAAAAATTTTAGAGACATGTTTGTCTATAAGAAAATGAGATACAAGGGAACAATACTTTCTCTAAATATATTTAAATGTCTTATAAGTAATCTTCATAAAAATCTCCCCTCATAAGGAAAACTTAAAATTAAGTATAATGAATAATATAAATAATAATTAGACATTTTTCTGATTCAAATTAAATATTTCACAATTTTCTCTGTAAGTTCTTTTTTTTCAAAAGATTTTATTTATTTATTTGACAGATAGAAACACAGCTAGAGAGGGAACACAAGCAGAGGGACTGAGAGAGGGAGAAGCAGGCTTCCTGCAGAGCAAGAAGCCCGATGTGGGGCTCGATCTTGGGTCTCCAGGATCATAACCTGAGCTGAAGGCAGTTGCTTAACCAACTGAGCCACCCAGGCGCCCGTCGCTATAAGTTCTTTGAAGGACCCTGGGAGGGATGTAACATTAAACAGAACATTGCCTCTGCCCTCAAGATTTCATATTCATGACAAAAAAAAAATATGTAAAGAAAAAATAACCATGAAAAACCAAGTGATATAAAGACTCCCCAAAAGAGAGATGGCAGTTTCCCATAGAAGTAATTACCATGAAAAAGACAATATTTAAACTGACCCCCCCCCCCAAACTGTGTTTATTTAGTTGACTTGACAAGCTTTTAATGACTTTCTTCTCCCTTTGAGTAAAATGTAATGCTGTGGAGGTAAAGGTCATTGCTCTTGGCTTCAGGAGGCAAACATTCTAAAGCCAGCAACAAAAACTAGCAAAGGGAAGTATATTGAGAGCTCTGCTGGAGCTGTTTGCAGACGTCCCTGGGAACAGAAGGAAATGGTCAATTCAAAGTGAGTTACAGGGATGACCAGGAAAAGGAGAGACTTAAAGGCACGGAAATGAGGATGAGTTCAGGAATTGAAAACGACTAAAAAATGTTCACATGAGCAAATGGTCATGACATCATAAATGAAAAGAGAGAGAGAGGGAGAGTATGCAAACAATGACCTTCATGTCAACATTGGTAGACCCACACATATTTACAGAGGAAAGACGCAATGCCATCATAGAAAAGAAGCCCAAATGGGAACAGTGGCGCTATGGAGGTAATAAGATTATAGATGATTTTCATTTTCTTGCTTATACTTTTTATGGTCAAATCAGTTGCAACGTACCTTTAATGAAGAAAAATGATAAGGCTTTTATAAAAAGTGCTCATGGGCTTGTGGAGCGCCATTTTCTATTGTGTATGATAGTAAGAGTTAGATGAAAATACCTCCTGTGATTGTGACCGTGCTTAGATTGGCCTGCAGGGGACTTCACCTTCCTAGGTTAGCAATTCTGTGCTAAATCTCTGAGCTCCCAAATGCTCACTGTCTGCATTCTGCGTGGCTGCTAGACATTCAGTAGGAGTTACACATTTGGTTTCTTGTACCTGTTAAATGGAGTCTTAATGAGTCTTAATGTCAAAATGAAGAGGGAATGTGATTTCTGTCAAAAGGTATTCAGGAGTAACAGAATTGACAACTCAACCTTCTGAAAATCACTAGCATGGGCCCTGGGTGCCTCAGTTGCTTAAGTGTTTGGCCCTTGATTTCAGCTCAAGTCATGATCTCAGGATCATGGGATTAAGCTCCTCATTGGGCACCGTGAGCAGCAGGGAGTTGGCTCTCTCCCTCTCCCTCTGCCCTTGCCCCTGCTCATGCTCCAAATTAATTAATTTAAATCTTTAAAAATAAATAAAAGGTTTAAGCTTTACCCTTAAAACTAGAATATTCTGTCATTCATTTTCTTATACTTAGAAGTTTATGGGCTTATAAACTGACCTAAAACTGTGGGAGAACTTCAAGTCTCAGCTTTCTTAAATGTAAGGGATTGGGAAACTAAAATAATCCAAATTTTAAGAAATATTTAGAAATACTTTATTCTTAGAAAAGGATTAGTTTTTAATTATTTGGAAGACTCACTTAAGTGGGTCATTTCCTGACAATGTTAGAAAAATACAATTATTGTATACCTAACCATAATATAAAACACGAACATTCTTCATATTAATCCTGGTGTTGCCATTTGGCATCTTTTTTATTTGTCGGTTTCATTTGGGACTGGAAAATAGTTTGAAAAAAGCAAGAGACTTGCAAGATCTTTTAAAATTGGAATGATTTGAGATACTCTACACTAGACTATGTTAAGCTTCAACCACACTTTCCTTTACAGTTTTCACTGTACACGTGCTGGGAACTAATTCTGGCATTTTTTAAACATTTTTTAAAAGATTTTATTTATTTATTTGACAGAGAGAGAAATCACAAGTAGGCAGAGAGGCAGGCAGAGAGAGGGGGGAAGCAGGCTCCCTGCTGAGCAGAGAGCACGACGCGGGCCTCGATCCCAGGACCCTGAGATCATGACCTGAGCTGAAGGCAGAGGCTTAACCCACTGAGCCACCCAGGTGTCCTAATTCTGGCATTTTTAGAGCATTTCTGTACAAAGGCATTGACAGTTTTCTTTAAGGATGTTTTCAAAACTGCTCCAAAACAGGGATCAGACTGGTCTGTGTCGCAGGGTAATAAATGTAAAGTCTGCCCTCTCAGAGGCATTTCAGGGTATTAAGGATATGTCCCTTTGAAGATGGTAGGAGGAGCAGATCTGCCAGCAACTTGGACACAAGACCAAGATCTCCTTAGTCTCAAGGTTATTCAGCTGTGCCACAGATTGTAATGCTCCATTCCTATGGTCATGCTTTTTCTCTGATGACACCAGCAGGAAAGAAGATAAGCAGCTAGCCTCTTGTCCATTTTTCTCCCTTTACCGGAAGTAGAGAGGAAACATCAGAAAATAATGACCCCAGATGATTTTGTCCAATCTCACTGTGAATATGCTAATAACTGACTCCTGGATCATCAAATTACCGGTACCTTCTAGGAGGAAAACCCTTGTCTATTGGAAGGCTTTTATCAGGACAAGCCAAATCTATGAGTTTATCCAGGAGTGCTTCCTGGAGAATGTCATATAAGCTATGTCATATAAGCATTTAACGCTGCAATTGCAAAATGGATGTATTTCATAACATGAAATGCTCCTCTTTGTGCTAGGTAACCAGCACAGCTCGCTCAAGGACTTTGACTCTGACTCTAGGCCAGAGGCATGTCCATGATGCCCTAAGGAAGATGCTGAGGAGCCATACTCTAGATCTTTCCCCATGCTTCTTGATTATATATATGAAGCTTAATAGTAATACCTATAATTTTAGTGAACCTTAATTGACAACCCAATCCTTTCTGTTAGTTCAACCAGCAACTACACTATCTCCTAATTTTATACATTTTTTTTCCTGTAACATGTCTGATCCTCCCAGCAAAATTCTGGAAGCAGTTGAGATTATATTGGTAAAATATTATATGAGATTGTAGTACATCATTTTGTATCATGAATGGAAATCTATTTTTTTATTCTCTCTCTAAAGAAATCTAGGGGCGCCTGGGTGGCTCAGTTGGTTAAGCGACTGCCTTCGGCTCAGGTCATGACCCTGGAGACCCGGGATCGAGTCCCACATCGCGCTTCCTGCTTGGCGGGAAGCCTGCTTCTCCCTCTCTCACTCCCCCTGCTTGTGTTCCCTTTATGGCTGTGTTTCTCTCTGTCAAAAAAAAAAAAAAAAAGAAAAGAAAAGAAAGAAATCTAGATAAATCACCATCTAGTCCTGTGGCTTTAAATATCATCTATATGTTAGCAATCACAAATACTTAGCCCAGACTCATTCTCTCCATTCCATTTTACTTGACTTTTCCGAATACTGAATTGACATCCAAATCCAGTAGGGGCTAACAAACTTCTTGATTTTTTAAATACCTTTTACTTATTTTCTATTACCTTAAGAAAATAAAACATCAATCACCCAGTGGTTCAAGCTGCAAATATGGAAGCCATTCTTATTTGCTGTCTTTTTCTCAAGCTCCTTCTCCCATAGCGAATTCATCACCAATTTGTGTTGACTCTACAGCCAAAATATATCTGGAGTCTATTTGGAGGGCACCATCTTGGCTGGTACTGTTCTAATCTAAAAATCACTTGTAATATTTACATCAATTTAGTGATTCCAGGCCCATCTCTTGCTTCCACTATTACTACTTTCCAGTTCATTCTCCATGCAGTCCCTGGAATAAACTCGTAAATTCTGAACATGAGACCTCTCCTCCTTAGAAACCTTCAGTGGCTTTTGAACACCCTAGAATAGAACCCAACTTGCTTATTATGATTTACAGCCCTGTGTGTGGCTTGGCTCCTGTCTTCCCCTCAGATCTTATCCTATAAACAATCCCTCCTTAAACACCTAATTAAACTGACCTGCTTTTCCTTCCTCAAGCTAGCTAAGTACATTTTGGTCTTCACTCAAACTCTTTATGTAGTTGACTTTTTTCATTTATTTGACCTTGGATCAGATGGGCTTCTCTATAAAAATGTTTTCCTTTCTTACCCTCTAAAGCTCTTCTTCTACCAGATACCTTCCGTAGCATCTTTGGACAATTTATTTAAATTATCGTTTCTTACAATATTGTCTCTTCATTTCCTACTGATTATAAACTCCTTGAGTTGATCGCTTCGACTGTTTTATTCATTACTCTATCTCCGGGGTCTGGCACATATTAAACACTCAACAAAGGTTAGCTATTGCCTTTGTTAGTTTAAAACAAGTATTTATTTGTTGCTTAGAATGTTCTGGGTGCATTAGACATATCCATCCCTTCTTTGCAACAAACCTATAATACACAAATGTTTTGTACAGGATGTATATATGTGCAAAAATGTATACATATATGTATTTATATATTCATGCTTCTATACATCTTATAACTCAGTCTGTATGTATGTACATAAATATATGTATATATATTTATATTTTTTTGATGGGGAAGCTGCATTTTTTCTAGGTCTATATTCAGTAATAAGTAATGATTTGGTAGAACCAGGAGTCAAACCATAGGAGTCTTTGGCCAAGTTGTCTCTGTTAAAACTAACTTAATAATGGTTATTCTTACATCAGTTATGGTAAGAAATTAAAATAAGATAATACTGTATTTGATAGACTCTGGTAACCAAAAAATTACTAGTGTCAGATCAATTATACTCTGAGCTATTAAAAAATGCTCTTAAAAACTAACCCTTTGAGTTCCTCATAGTGCTTATGCTAGGAGGAAAAGTTGGAATCAAGGGAAATAGAAAATATCTAGCAACTCTCTGATGCACACATTTTCTTTTATTAGATTTCTACTCGAGAGGTTTCAAAGAGACATGAAACTTTTACTCAAATTGGATAGGCATTCAGGAATTATATTTTGAGAGGGAAAATTTGTGTCATGAAAGACATGAAATTATCAAACATTAATGCCCTATTTGGGAGATTATTATTACATTTAAAACAATAAGTAATGATTATATTTTTCATGGAGAATTTGGGACCATTTAGACTTGAATTAGACAATGATATTTAGATACTCTTGAATATTCTTATAGTATTTTTATCTTCCTGTCAGTGTCTTGAAGAATATTCTATAATCATGTTTGCTCACAAGTTCTATGATGTTTGCTCTGTGAGAATAACAAAACAAAAAAAAAATAACAGTAGCAATAAAAGTATGATATATTTGATGAATATGTATTGAACTCAAACTCATATTCCAAAGTTCATGCTAGATATTTAGTTCATAACCAAAAGGTCAAAAGAAAATTATGTTTAGAATATGAGCAAGAAAAATTATAGACAGGGTGGCAAAATTTGAACACAAATTTGATTCAGTTACGGTATCAGAAGATTTAAGTTCAGTTGAATAAACAAAGAACATTCCAAGGGTCAAAGAACAAATATATATGGCATGGATGTTGAGAACTATTACAGTTAAGCTTACTTTAATACTTTAAATTTCATTTTATGTGGCTTCAAAAACAGCCGTCTTTACAAAAGTGACTCACTCAGTTTCTATCTCTATTATATTCCTATCACAATATTATTTTATATCATTTTCACTTACTGTCTGAGCCACTAACTTCTGGCACTCCTCTAAGTGCCTAGTTATTGGAGCATTCTGTTTCCATGTGACAGACGTTATCTTTCAACTTGATTACTATCCACTAGCGTTCATCATAATGGGCAGAATATTGTCATCCATAGCCCTTGGGCTTCTCTACATTTCCTATTTTGCTAGCTAGAACCCAACCTCCCTGAGCCTCGGTGACACACTTTCAAAACTGGCTAATCCCAGTCAAGAAGATTTGGAATGGGGCACCTGGGTAGCTCAGTCATTAAACATCTGTCTTTAGCTCAGATCATGACCCCAGAGTCCCCGGATCAAGCCCCACTAAGTGGAGGTAATGTTTATAAGCATGCTTTATAAAAGACAGCATGTCATGAAAATATAAGGTATTATTACTGACCTGATTTCACCAACCTCTCTATCCATATTAATTAAAAGCAAAAGATAATAAGTGATTATTCCGTACTTAAATTTTACCTCTCTTACTTCGGCAGTTATGTCTTATTTTGTCAGAAGCACCTAAGAGCAGGAAAATACATGTGAAACAAAGAGTATTACATGAAGTTCAGATGAGTGTCTAAGAATTTCTGGGAGTATTAACATTTCAAACAAGAAATCCGAATGTAACATTCTTCTAGGCCTATAGCTCATCTGAAGTTGAACAATGAAATTAATTTGTTAAAAAACTTGGTCAAGAGAAAAGGTAAATGGTTTGGTCTGCATAAAAAAAGAAAAACTAAAAAAAAGACAACACATACTGTGTTCTTACTGACTGTTCTAGGAGGAGTCCCAAAGTATCAATTTTATCTTTAGCAACCCCTATGGTTGGCAAAGCCTTTAAGGGGAAATGAGGAAGCAAGCTACTTTGGTTGGATACAATTATCCACTGAAATATCAAAACAAAGCCCTAGTTTAAATTCAGTATTTGCAAAGTCAATGTGAAAGTAATTTTATCCCCCATTCAAAGATTACAGTGTTCCACTGAGAAGTTATACTTCTCCTTGTAAATAATACATCAAATACAGACACACAGACGGAGCACGTGGGTGGCTCTGTCAGTTAAATGACCCTCCATTTTGGTTCAGGTCTTGATTCAGGTTGTGAGTTCAAGCCCTGAATTGGACTTCACACTTGGCGTGGAGCCTACTTAACACACGCACGCACGCACGTGAGAGTTTAGATGCAGTGAGTTAACCTCTAACCCTAACCACTTGGCGGAATTAAAGTTTTAGAAATCTATACAAACTGAGGACCAGGCCAGCATTTAGTGACAAACAGTGATTTTCTGAGAAACATATGAAATTCAATAATGTATAGAGTTTACAGACAAAATAATATATAGACACACATAATATTATAGAGTTTAATATTCATCTTTACTCCAGTTTTAGGTAAAGATCTTTGCAAAACCTTACTTTGTTCTCCAAAGTTTGACCGTAAGCATTTTAATATGACTATTACTGTTACAATTGAGTATAATAATTTAGTTCAAGCAACATTTATAATGTCAGTCGATGGGCACTGACTTAAGTGCTAGAAATACAATAGTAAACCAAACACTAAAATAATAACTCATTCAGTCCTGAAATTGGCATTCAATGATTGAGGTGCTATTCTGTGCAGAATAGCAAACATACATTTTACAACCTGTAAGAAGACACCAAGGGATTTAGGACAACTCTAAATGTGTGTTTAAGTTGAATAGTGAGCAGAAATGTAAATATTATGAAAATTTCTCTTTAATCTGTTATGGAAAAAAATTGTTTACTGATCTTTTAAATCTTTTTTTTTTTTTTTTTTACCTTGAGGGATATTGAATTTGTAAGCACTCACTGTAGTCCCTGATTAAAGTTACCTCATAGAGCACAACAGTCTTCCTCAGCAACTCTGGGGCAGTTACGTGTAGTAAGTACTTGGGAGTTCCCTTAGGATATAATGGTCCCACTATTTGCTCTTATTGGAGTCATTTATATACCATCATTCCAGCGATTACTTGCCCTCACCTCCTTTTTATTCATTTAAGAAATGTTTGCCCAGCTGTTCAAATACATTATAAGCTGTAACTGGAACACGAGCTCACAAATGACTTCCTTTCTTTCTCCGACTCAACTAGTGATTATATCAGTAGGCTAGTTCAAATATTTCAGTGTGCTTGACTGTTGCCATTTCACTAATGAGAGTAGATAAAATAATGCTCAAGGAATGAGCTTTGAGGTTTTTCACAGACTTTTTTTTTTTTAAAGATTTTATTTACTTATTTGACAGAAACACAGCCAGAGAGGGAACACAAGCAGAGGGAGTGAGAGAGGGAGAAGCAGGCTTCCCGCTGAGCAGGAAGTCAGATGTGGGGCTCGATTCCGGGTCTCCGGGATCATGACCTGAGCTGAAGGCAGTCGCTTAACCAACTGAGCCATCCAGGCGCCCCTCACAGACTTTTTAAATAAAAATAATAGTAATTATTTTTTTACCTTTTTATTATTTTTTATTTTTCACAGGCTTTGAGCTTCTCTGCAACTTTATATTCAGGATGAACCTGAAAGGAACTATGATAGGATGTTCTGTCTCCCTGTGCACATAGGCAAAGCAGTGTGCTAGAACAGCTCTGTGTCCACATTCACGAGTCTGAAATCAGTGAGTGTGACACAAAGACAACCTGTATTCTGGTATATTTCCTTGTACATGTAAACTAGAGAGCTCAGATTCAACCAGTCTCGGCTAGCCTCCTGCCTCCAGTCACTTGACCCACTGGGCTGCAAGGATCTCTCAGATCTTCTGTGATCCAGGGATCTGCCTTGCTCAAGCTAAAGATACTGTCTAATGTATCACATTTCTGTGGTATTTGATTTTTTTTTAAAGATTTTATTTATTGACAGAGAGAAACACAGCTAGAAAGGGCACACAAGCAGGGGGAGTGAGAGAGGGAGAAGCAGGCTTCACACCAAGCAGGCAGCCCAATGTGGGGCTCCATCCCGGGACTCCAGGATCATGCCCTGAAGCCGAAGGCAGACGCTTAATGACTGAGCCACCCAGGCACCCCCATTTCTGTGATTCTTATTTAATATCACTCATTCATGCTTAAATTCGCAGTATTTTTCCTGACTTCTACTCTGGCTCATGCTTTGTTGATGGGAAGTCCCTCATTTCACCCAAGAGTCTACAGACATGTCTTCACCGAGAACCGTGCTTTTCTCCTCTTGTTACTACAGAGTTCATATTCCTCCATTTGAAGGCCAACCGGCCCATGTATGTTTAGGATCTCACTTATTTTCACACATAAATAATTTTCCTTTCCTCTTAGTCTGTTGAACACCCTTTAAAGCAATCTGCCGTTTTCAGTCTGACTGCTTTAAGTATTTTTTTTTCATTTTATTTGTGGTGTACCTAGGTATAGAATTTCTTTACCTAGATTCACATTTTTTGGCTGCTTAGATTTAATTAAAGTCTATCAGTTTTAGAAAACTCTAAACAACTATCATTTTAAGTACCATCCCATTCTCTCTTCTCTCCTGGGATCCTGATCTCTATGTCACTTCTTGGCTCTTCTGTATTTTCTTTCTTTTTCCTTTTTTTGTCTCTGTAACTACACTATAAATATTTTCCTTTGACATAAATTCTGTTTCATTCATTTTCTCTTTAGCTATGTCTAATCTACAACTAAACAGCTGTCTTAATTTTTTTAATTTTCTATTATTATCACTTATTTCTATTCTTATAATTGTTTTGGTTTGTTTTTAATAATTTCATCACTTTCACTATTTTCCTGTTTTCAGCAATATCTTTGAGCCTGTGTGTTGCCTCTTTAAATATATTTGGCATAATTTATAGTTTGAATGTGATCATTCCAGTATGTTAAGGCTTGAAGAGCAGTTTCTACCATCGCTGTTATTACTGTTTTTGCTGTTTCTGTCTCCTGAAATCTATTTATATTTTGTGCCTAGTTATCTTTGGGTTTGTTTGTTTTTGTACGTAATCATTTAAAGAAATAACGTGATATAGTAAATAAGATACTTATAGATAATAATAAGATAATATAGTAAAATAAGATAATATAGTAAATAAGATACTTCCCTTATTTACTTCTATGTATGTGAGGTTATGATCAGTTTAAGACTACCTGACACTAAGATAAAGTCCACAATTTTTCTAGACATCCCAGGAGATTTTACAGACTGCAGTTTTGTGTTATCTGTTCCCCACCTGGTTGACTCTCTTTAGGGTGCCATATTTCTAAGACATTGTCTTCTCAGACCTGCACGATGCGATATGGTTGTTTTAAGGTCCTTCCAGTTTGCTAAAAATATGAATATAAGTGACCTACTTAATATTACAATGCTTACTTCATTTTACTAAGCCATACGAAGCAGCTAATTTTTTAACCAAACATAAAATTCCTTCCATCTAATTCAAGTAATACTCAGTTCCATTTAAAATGAGAATTCTAATGTAATACTTAAAAATAAAATAATGAACTCTCATCCTAAATCCTACTGGCAACGCACATCCTTACAAATGTCCTTTACTTTTTTAATCCATTTACTAAATCTAAATAGCCGTCCATCTGCATTTTTCTTAAAAAAATAGAAGACGATAGGCATAGCACAAGATCTTTGGAACAGGAAATATTGCCTATTGTTCTGAGGCATATGCCTCCTGGGAGTATGCTGTGATCCTAGTTTCAATTATTAATTTAAAAATCAGAGAAAAAACTAAGTAGTAATGTTAAAATATATTTTTCTTTGAGACAATCTATATCCTTGACACAATTTAACAAACAATGAAGAGCAACAAGGTGTTTTATCTAGCCTTCAAGTTTAAGGTCTGCTTTCTAAAATAGGCTCCTGGAGAGGAGATAGGTGGGAGGAAGGAAAGGATGCTGTCTTTAGAAGAAGGAGAAGCTAATAAGGAGGAGGATGTCAGATCCATGAGGATGCACCAGGAATCACTCTTAACATCTTCCCGTACTTAGAACCTGATCCTACATTTCCATAAAGAAAGTGAAGATGTTGGGGTACCTGACTGGTTTATGCAGTAGAACATGCAACTCTTGATCTTGGGGTCACGAGTTTGAGCCCCACATTGGGTGCAGAAATAACTTTTAAAAAAATACATCGAAGAAGATGAAAATCTCAAGATAAGATCTGACCAGGACTAAGTAACTTGATTAAATTGATCCTCTTATGGGACACCTGGTGGTTGGGTCAGTTAAGCAGTCTGACTCTCAATTTCACTTCAGGCCATGACCTCAGGACAGTGAGATTGAGCCCTATTTCAGACTGCACTGGGCATGAAGCCTGCTTAAGATTCTCACCCTCTGTCCTTCCCCGCTCACTTGTGCTCTGTCTTTCTCAAAAATAAAATTAAATTAAAATTAAATTAAATAATAAAATAAAATATTCATCATCTTAGAGCTCTGGTCTGTAATGCAAATGCACAAGGGTGTCCTAAGGTCTTGTTATTCAAAGTGTGGTCGACAGCTGATAGAACTTGGAAATGCAGTGTCTTGGGCTGCACTCTAAACCTGCTGATGCAGAATCTGCACTTGAACTAGAGTGCCCAGTTGAATAAGAGCCAAAATAAAGTTTTAGAAGCAGTGGCTTAAGGAAATTCAGAATTGCCTACTGAAGCTTTTAACGTAAATGCTACATTAATAAAGATTATTTTAAATAGCAAAAACATCTCACTTAGCTTAATCCTATCTTTTTATATGTTAGGAAACATTACAAATAGATAAGTTGTTTAACTGCTTTTGAAATGTACAGGAATGAAATTGTGATGGTCAGGTCCTATAAGCTCATAAAATAAAGAGATCTGGGAGGTGTTTACAAGATAGCCACCAGGACAAAAGCGAAGACAGGAAATAAATAATAAATAACCATCAGCACAGTCCTGCCTTCAGTGGTATGTCATACTTTTAAAAAGTTAGGAGAGAATCTGTTGATCTACTAATTCTCCCTGGGTATTTTTCTTTCCTTCTTTCTTTTTCTTTTCTTT
>PITA01024813.1:0-25568 GCA_004023965.1 Spilogale gracilis | reverse complement strand
ACCCTCCAATTTGTTTCTACCTTTTTGCCGATGTTCTTTGTCTCTCGTGGCGGTCCAGAAGTGGGAAATATCACATTTCAGGCTGGTTTCATGGGTGTTCACGGTGGTCTTGTAGTGGTTTTTTTGTTGGAATTCAGCTCTCTTCAGGGAACTCCCTGAAATGCGGTCACCTGGCCTTCCGCCATCTTGACCCCCCCCTGTAAGTTCTTTATGTAATTTAGATATTAAGCTTTTATCAGATACATTATATGCAAATATCCTTTCCCTTTCAGTAGGTTGTCTTTTAGTTTTGTTGGTTGTCTCCTTTGCTGTACAGAAGCTTTCTATTTTGATGTAGTCCCCACAGTTTATTTTTGCTTTTGTTTCCCTTGCCTCAAGGGACTTGTGTAGAAAAATGTCGCTATGACCAATATTGGAGACATTACTGCCTGTGCTGTCTTCTAGGATGTTTATGGCTTTAGGCGTCACATTTAGGCCCCTAATCCATTTTGTGTCTTTGTGTCATCTTCAGTTTCTTTCGTCAGTGTTTTATAAATTTCAGAGTAGAGGCGTTTCACCTCTTTTTAAAGTTTATTTCTAGATAATTCATTATTTTTGGAGCAGTTGTAAATGGGATTGATTTCTTCTCTTTCTGCTGCATCATTAGTGTATAGAAACGCAGTGGATTTCTGCACATTGATTTTGGGTCTTGCAACTTATTGTACCTGGAATACTTACAAAAAGAGAAACACCCTCATCGGTTACTGGGTTACCCCAGGTACACGTTATAAGGAGAAGCTGGATAAATTCTGATTCTTAAAGCTTTGTTTATCAGTTTCCTCAATAATCTGGTTCTGTAGCATCTGTTGAAGGTGGCGACTAATAAAATGTTATTCGGTTTCTAGTGGCGATGTGAATTCGTGGATATAGACATACTTAAAATTCTAATCATTGTATGATTCATAACGAAACTTAAAATGTCCCATCTTAGCCAACAGGCACCTCTCCAGTTTGGCTCTTGGGCTCTGATATACCCTCAGTAGTCGTTAATGGTTTTGTTACTTTCTGGTAAGAAAAGATGTTCCACACTCGTTTTGTGCATTTTGTACCACAAAGTTGGAATTAACCAACTTAGAGGATCCCTGTTAATTTTAAGTTCAGTGGGAATTGGTATTTAGGGAACAGAGGTGGGGCCTTTGTCGGAATCTTTAATACTGGGTTAGTGTTTTCAGTCGAATTCTGGAGCTGAGAAATCCCCTCCAGCCGCACACATAATTGGGTTTTTGTTGGTTTGGCTTTTGGACAGAAAGCACAGCTTGGGTTTATATTGGTACTTCTGGCTCCAAGTCAGGACCAGAGGGTTTTTTTTGACTCTTCCGTCTTAAATCAGCATTACCTGTGCCCCACGCTAGAAGGCCTGCTTCCTGACTGCCCTTAGATTGCCCTTCTATCCTCCCGGGAATGGACAGATTCTTGTGTTTGAAAGTCCCTGGAAATAATGCTTCCCTGTGCAGCCATACTGCCTGCCTGATTTATAGCTTATTTGTTGCAGTTCTTAGGGATTGCCATTTCAGGCTTTATAACTTTGTAAAATCTTTACAAGTTTCCAAGATGTAAATAATGAATACTCACAGAATTTGTTTCTATGTATGTCCCCTCCACTTCACCTGTAGGTAACCACTTTGTTTCTTCGTAGTTTCTGTTTACTCAAAAAATATGTAAGCAAACACACTTTTTTAAAAAACTTTACTTTGGTGAAGATAGGCACATTTTTTTTTTTCCCATTCTGTGTATTCATCCAGACATGAGAAATAGGAGTTGGTAGTTTTAGGTTTTATACATTGCTTATTGTTCATTTTAAGGATTTGATATTTGGTATAAGTGGAAATTCTTTTCTGTCCCTATTTTGTTTATTTAAAGATGTTCTTTGCCAGTGTATGAAAATGTGTTTTTTTTTATGGGCATTTGGGTTCTTTCCACCCTTCTCCTGTTTGCAAGCAGTGCTGCTGTGGAGAGGGTGTGCATAGACGTGTTTGTGGTATTCCTTATCTTTATCTTTGTCTAAACCTATGACCTCTTCCAGGCACAGTCTCAAAAGCAGCAGTGTTTGATCAGAGACTCTGTACTTTAATTATGGCCAACTGCCTTTCAGGAGAGGAGCCCCCCGTGCCCTTGCTGGTAGTCCTCCCTGCTTAGTGCTGTCGTCATTGTGGGTAGCAGGCTCTACGTCCCCATTTTTTGCTCTTCTTTCTCAAAAGATTGCTTTAAATACATCTTTATTTAAATTGTTACTATTCTTTTAAAAGATATATTTGAGAGAGAGAGAGAGTGTTTGTGCAGTGCAGGGGGTGGGGGTGATGGGGAGGGGTGGGGTGAGGGGCAGAGAGAGAGAGAGGGAGAATCCTGGAGCAGACTCCCTGCTGAGCGCACCTGACCCAGGCTCTCCATCCCTCCACCCTGAGATCATGACCTGAGGGGAAATCAAGAGTTGGCCACTTAACCAACTAAGCCATTCAGGTGCCCCTTTACTGAAATTACTTTAGAAATCTTTGTTGTGTCAGAAAAATAACATCAGTCCTTTTATTGAAATTGTGTTATGTGTATATTAATTTGAGGATCGTAGACAGATTTTCAGTATCCATCTCCTTGTCTGGGACATGGATATGGGTTTATAGTTTCCCTCAACGGCTCACACATTTATCGATTGTAGTTAGATATTTGATGTTCATTATAAGTAGAACTTTTCCTTTAAAAAAACGTTTTTAAAAAGTTTTTGCTGGTACACAAGAGTGTGAGTGACTTATTGATGTTTACCTAGTACATGGCTACCTAATGCTTTCAGTTCTAAGATTCATGTTATAGAAGCTTAGTTTTTAGATGATTCGCTGGCTTAGATATTTTTAGAGAAGAGAGTATATAATCTTAGCATCTCAGAGCTGAGCAGAAAATAGTGCTGTGACCTGCATAGGCCTTTCAGAAATGGGCACCATCACACAGAACACACAGGAGGGCTGTGTTGTCTACTTAGGTTCTTCTGGCACCCCTGAGACTGTGATTCAAAAGGAATGTTTTCTTGACCTTCACTGCAAGGCTGTGTGTCGTGGGGGTGACGTCACACAAAAACTCAGTACCGTAGTGAGGAGAGGCTCTGACAGAGGGGGCCGTAAGCCTGCAGCAGTAGTTGCTGTTCGGTGTGTGGTCATGTTATTGCAAGAACGTCTTTTCATGGTTTTCTTTTTATGGACAGCCTGGGATCCCGTCGAGACTGAAGCATCACTGTAGGTGGTCGTGAATGTCTTTAATGACTCGGATTTGAGAATGTCTGTGCCTCCCACCCACCCGTTACTGTCACCCTCAGCACTGGCTCTGGTGGGGAGGCCAGGAAAGTGGTCTCATCTGATGGTCTCTTCTTGATATCCTTTGACTTCTTTTCTCTAACATACATGTTTCATGTAAACTGAAATTAGGTCTAGAGGCTTTGAACACATTCAGGCAAAACAGTCTTACACTGAGATTAGTACGTCACGGGTACTTGATGTCACATCATGTCAGGGGCCTCTGTGGTCAGGTTATTTCATTATTGGCATCTCTGTGTTTTGTTTTGTTTTTTAGTTTATATGGAGGAATGATTAAATATAAACTGACAGTAGCCATATCTTGTGAATATTCTTGTTTTCTCTTTGGGGCAGTTGACTAAGATAACGCGAACTGGTCCTTCTGCTTGGGAAACCAAAAAGATTCTGGCAGTTTCTTTTGCTCCTCTGGTCCAGCCCTGTCATTCAGAATCTGGAAAATCAAGACTTGTCCAGTTACGTAAGTACAAAGATCCTTACTTATCCTTTAGATCTTTTAAAAAATCTCAATAGAATTTGAAGAGAAAGACAAATTATAAGGAGCCTTTTTCTACCCACTAAAACCTTAAAATGTTACAAATGATTTTTAGACACTGAAAAAATCATCATCTGCTTTTAGCCTATTTTGCCTTCTTTTAAATCGAGAGGAATTCTTGTTGGCCATGCCATTGAAGGCAGAAGATTCCCATGAGAGGGAGTTAATTCTGCTCTGGGGCGGGCTCTCACAGAAGGTGTGTGTTTGGCAGCACCGCTGAGCCACAGGGCTCTTGCAGAGTCCCAGGACCCCTTCCTCCTTGGGGCTGCCTCATGGGCACCTGCTTCAGCCAGTCTGCTGGTGGGTGGTGGGAGGCTTGCCGTGGAGCCGTACTTGGCTGGGCCTGAGTCTCCAAGCCCTTCAGGATGTAGAACCAGGAAGAGCTGACCTTAGGGCCAGCATTCATCCAGATACAGTTTTATAATTGAAACAAATTTACACAGCAATGATTTTATTTAAAATAAAACCACTCAGCATGGGTTTTGCATTGTGATCATTTAGAAAATTTGGAAAAATGCACCAAAAAAGGGGATAAAATAACCGTAATGTCACCACCCAAAGATACTATGTGTTGGCACATTCCTTCCAGCTCCCCCCCTTTTTGTTTTGGATTTGTGAGGACTCATTTATCAGGTAGTTGTGCTCTGCCTTGGTCTCTGCTAAGCGGAAGTCACATGCCGTAGATTTGGTCCTTGAAGTGTGGTGACGAGAGAAAGGGCACGGTGAGAGGGGCCAGGGAGGGTTTGACAGAGATTGGGACGTTTGTAGTGAAAGTGAATTCTCTGAAGAGAGAAGAGAGGGAGAAAAAGCATGAGCAGAGGCTGATGGGGACTTTGTGCACGCATGTTCCTCGGCATGGTCTGAGTGGGGTGCATGGGAGAAAGCAGCCCACTGTGTCAGTTAGACTCGTCCTGGAGGCCATGGGAGCCACCATATGTGTGAAATAAAAGATGTGGTGCTTCTGTCTTCTCGATGACCCTGGTGGCAGGCGGAGGGTGAGTTTGTCACGTGCACGCACCCTGGAAACCTCCCCAGGAGAAGCTAGCATTGCTCGCAGTCAGCCAGGACACGCAGCCTTCCAGAATACTGCAAGAGTGTCCAGAGGTGAGGCCACAGTCGGTGCATCTGTGAGGCTTCTTGGGCGTTTGGTTGAAGAGCAGTCTCTTAGTGTGAGGCCTTGACTGGATCAGTAAGAACTGTGACAGCGTGGAGGGCACCCTGAGATGCCAGGTTCGAGGCTAGAACTTCAGAGTGAGTGCTGGGTGATGAATAATCGTGTGATGTTGTTCAGGGTTCTGGAAGTGAACAGTTATTTGTAACTTTGTCTTCGTGGGCCAGAGTTTTCTAGACTAGCAAAGTTGTATCCATGAAGATGGTGGCCTCTACAGCCAAAGAGATTTGGGGGCAGGCACGTAGGATGTTTCTGAGGAAGGACGTGACCCCTGAGGTGTCTGCATCTCTTGTAGATGTGGGTGTGAGGGAGGCTCAGCACCCTCGTCAGGAACGGAGCAGAGCCCTGGGAGCCGCTCCCCAGTCTTTGTTCCTTGAACGACAGCATGGATGTGAAGTCAAGGACTGATAGGCATGTAGAGTAGGGGAAATGGTAGAAATCAGCACCCGAGGGAACACTGATGCCTGCAGTGGAGAAGGGGCTGGCAGGAGAGACTTGGGCCACGTTAGCTCCCTTCAAGCAGGACTTCAAGGAGAGCCAGAGGAGTCCGTTCAGCCGACTAAGGGGGCAAGGCAAGGCAAGGTGGGTGTATTGAACAGAATGTCATGATTACAGTGTTGTGTAGTGGGGCACGTGCTGGAGCTTGTCCTGGAATACAGGGGGGAGACTGTTGAGCAGGAAAAGAGGCCTGGTGTGGACATAGGGAAGAAGGTGTGTTGAGAGCCTGGGGCCTGGGCGCTTCCCTGGGGTCCCGTGGAATAGGGGCCATTCATGGATTCTGCACAGGCTGCTCTGATTTGGGTAATAAGTGCTACAGACAAGCTAAGAACCCTCCCTATATTGTAGGTTGTCACCTTTTGGGGAAGATATTAAGTGCTGGAGCCCCACATCTCTCTCTCCTGCTTCCCCTGCTTGTGATCTCTTTCTCTGTCAAATAAATAAAATCTTAAAAAAAAAAAAAAGTTAGGAAAAAAGTGATGGTGGCTTTCAGTATAATGTATTTAAATACACAATCCCGAATTTCTCCCCTAAAAACTCTCCTGTTGCCATGTGTATACTGCCTGCATCAAACTGAACTAACTTTCATCACCAGATTTCATTCTTCCTTGGTATGCTTTGGAGTTTGTGTACTTACTAAAAGTGTTTTGGATTTGATTTTCTCTATTAAAAAAGGAACAAATACTCAATTTGTAAAGTAGTGTGAAAATGTAAAGACAGATAAAAGAATTCCAGAAGCCCACATTCACTGTGTTCCGCTGAATGGGCTAAAACCTAGGAATGAGTACCATACGCAGAGTCATGAACCCAGGCTTTTCTCCTGCTTCTCACTGATGAGACAAACGGCCTTGCTTCCTTTACTCATATGAGGTCGGGTTTAGTGTGTTTGAAAATACCATTTGAGAAGGAACGCATGTCTGCGCTTTCGAGCTGTCATTGACATCTGCTGGGAATGCTCCCCGTTCTTATGCTGTAAATATGCCCACGAATGACAGTGACTGCAAATGACCGTGAGGCGACGGCTTTCCAGAGTTAGGGCTCTGTGCTGTCTGGGTTCCTCACAGAGGAGGTTGACGCATCTCCTTCTTTGCCTACAGCACCCCTGGCCGTGCGGAGCCTCCAGGACCTGGCTCGAATCGCCATCCGGGGCACCATTAAGAAGGTCATCCGTCAGGAGACAGTGAGCAGCAGCGGAAACGGACTGAAGAACACTCCCAGGGCGAAGCGAAGGAGAGTGCGCCGCCGTCGCATGGAAACGATCGTCTTTCTGGACAAAGAGGTATTTGCCAGTCGGATCTCCAGCCCCTCTGATGACAACAGCTGTGAGGACTTGGAAGAGGAGCAGCGGCAGGAGGACAGAGCCCCGCCTGATGTGAAGCCAGCGCCGCCAGTGAACTTCCTGCGCGAGAAGGTTCTGAGCCTCCCTCTGCCGGATCCCCTGAAATACTACCTGCTCTATTATCGAGAGAAGTAAGTCTGGGGGAGCCCAAGCCCAAGGCTGCACCCTCTGCCCTTGCGGGGTCACCCGGGCACATGCTGTATGTGGGGCAGAAGGGTGTGGTTCTCCTTACCTTTCTGTGTTCAGTTTGTTCTTGGTTTTCCTCTAGAGTTCCATTCGTTGGTATCATTTCAGTAAATGTAATCTGACAAGCAAAGTGCATAGGAGAATGTTTTCTCAAAAGGGGGAGAATCTCCTGGAGAAGGGTGTTTGCTTTTTGCTCTGGTGAAACTCAGACATCTTTATGCAGAGACCCACCCAAGAGACACATGTCTGCATTCCCCATGAAGCAGTGAAGTTGAAATTAACCTGTGTTGCTCATAAAATGTGAAAGAAAGCACAAGTTTGCAAGTGTGTGAGATCTTTCCTGGGTGTGAGACACCTGTGTCCTGAATTAGAACTTTATGGTATTCAACCTCTTAATTAGTGGCGCTGAGCTCCACTAACCCTTTTAGTTTTCTGTAGGGGGGACCATTACTGAAAAGCTCTCCCTTATTTTAAATAAATGTGATTAAATCTTATCTGAGTTGTTGATTGTAATTTTAAAAGAGGGAAATTGTCATGGGGAGGGAGAATAAAAGTATCAAACTGCCAGATGTCTCTCTGGAATTCCAAAATAATCCAAGGAGTATTTTCCTGACACCTTTTCTTACCTTTAGAAGAATGAGTGTCGGGTAATCCCTTACACAATACTCAAGAATGAAACAAGTGTTGTGTGTGATAAGCTACCTTACTTTTTACCCTAAGGGTGGGGATGACTGTTGACCCAACCTTGAGAATATGCTAGTGAGTGTCTAAGGCACGGGTATGCTCACTCCTCAGAACAGGTGGAAAGTATTGAAACTGCAGGAACTACAGTGGGGACAATGTTCCAGACAGCCTCTTTTTTTTTTTTTAAATGTCACTTGGCTATTGTTCTGTAATCATATAGGTTTTATCTTTTATAATTCTGGAGAAAAAGACATGTTAGTTTTCTAATTTTTCTTAGGAACAAATAAATGTATTTTAGTAGCGCTATTGCATTAAAATAACGGTCAAAGCACCAGTGATTTGTGAAATCTACCTTCTCCAGGCCCTATGGGTTGAGTGCTTTTTGTCTTTACCAAGTTCTGGGTCTAGAAGAGAAAGCCATCCTGTCAGATGGCAGAGTGTTTTCAGGTTACAGTCTTTCCAAAAACATTTGTTCTGTTCAAACCTATTTTTGTTCACAAAAAAAAGAATGGTATAAAATGTTAGCAAGAATCTCAGACTCAGAGTGCTGATGTTGGATCAGTCATCCAGAGTTTATGACTAATTTTGTCCCTTAACCTCATGGCTGTTATGAGCTTGAGTGTCTTTGTGGTTTCACCAGCTGAACCGAGTTCTGGTAGTTTGTTTATTTATTAATTTCCTTCTTTCTTATTTTTTCTTAACCTTTTCTTCTTTTTTAAGTAACTGAATCATTTTTTCACAGGATACTGTGTGCATGCATAGCTGGGAAAACATGTCTATTGCCCTAGATTTAAAAATGTAACGCTTTGTAAAGACAGTTACTTCATAGTGGTTTTTAACCTGGCTTTTAACTGAAGGTTAAGCATCCTTGTCTCAGAAGTGCATGGTTTATGTTCACTTGTGATCACTTCGTGCTGTGCACATCTTTGCTGACATTTTCATCGATAGGTAGCAATCTCTGCAATATGTGGACATTTTGGAGCATAATGTTAAACACACAGTATTTGTGAAATCTGTTACACTAGGTGGCTTGACTAAGTTTTTTAATTGTATGTGGATTTTATTTTTTTTAAGCCACATTTCCCTTTGTGCTAGACTGTAAGAACTCTTCCTAATGCATAAGACATGTTTCCCACATACGTCAACCCTTTCCTAACATTTGTGTTTGTATTCACATGTTGTCAGTTTGTGATGTTTAAACCAGAATTTGGTTAAAAGTATATATAGATATAATATATGTGAAATAGTTTGGTGCTTATCTTATATGCGTAGAGAATAATTGTAAATGGGATTTACTGGGCTGAAGCGGCCCTCACCGAGTCCGCCGTGGTGCACTCCTCCTGTCTGTTTCCTGACGGGTGGGTCGTGTTGCCTGCAACCTCTGTATTGTAAACCACGTTCTAGACAACTGACGACTTGTATGTTTTGAGGAGTATGTATTTCCTTATGTGACTTTTATCTTGAAAGTAGTAAAGCCGTGGACATGTGCAAAGGAAATATCAAATGTATAAATATCAAGTATGTAATGTAAACATCAACTGTGTATTTAACAATGCTTTTGCAAGTCTGGACCTTTCAGGGAATTAATGCCAGAAATTTCAAACAAAATTTTAGTGAGCACATGTACATTCGGTAAATGCAAAGGATATCAGTAAACATACTTATGGCACTTGGGCCTTCGTGGCCTGGCTTGTGTTTCCTGCTTGGGATTGAAATTCTTGAATACGTATTTTCCAAAAATCTTCAAAAATAAATTTTTTCTTTATTACAAACATGTGTTTTCTCTCACTCTTTGTGTTATTGCCTCACTCTGTACCATGCTAGTACACTTACGGGAAGACATTATGTTTTTAAAGATTTATTTATTGGCGAGAGAGAGCTGGAACATGAGCACATGTTGGGGGAAGAGCAGACTGAGAGAGAGAAAGAGAGAGAATCCTTCCGCCTCTGTGCTGACCACGGAGCCTGATGCGGGGCTCCATCCCACAACCACAAAATCACAACCCTGGCCAAAACCCAGAGTCGGATGCTCAACCGACTGCATCACCCAGTTGCTGTTATTTTTAACTCAACACACTTAATTTGAATGGCAAAACAGAAAAGTGGTAGCTTGGACTCCATGAGCGAAGATGTGTCTGAAGGCTGTCTGTGGTTAGTTTTTGGGCATAATTTTCCCATTTCATGAAAATGTTAAAAGATAATCAGGTAAAAACATACCTTTCATGGCAGCAAGGGATGCAGGATGATGTTGAGAATTTAGGTTTAGGGTTGGGTTTGGGGGATCAGGGCCCAAGTGCCAGGGCCATGCTCTAGGACTGGGACCTAGGCCCCAGGGTCAAAGTGAGGGCCAGAGGTCAGAAGTAAGAGCCCAGGTTGAGGGACAAACTTAGGGCTAATATTTGGGATCAGACTGGTTGCTGATTGTTTTAGCCTATCTGGAAGGCTAAGGCAAACTGTTGTATTTTGGGTGATTTATGAGCAGAAATTCATAGTTGCTGAGACTGGAAGTCTGAGATGAGGGTGCTGACATCATCGGGTGAGGGCCCTCTTTGTAATGGCATGCTCCTCATATTTTCACATGTAGGGAATAGTTTGGGGTCTTTTATAGGGGGAATAATCCCATTCATGAGGACTCCACCCTCATCACCTAATCATCTCCCAAAGGCCCCCCTGTTCCAGCATCATCCCATCCAGCATTAGGATTCCAACATGCGAACTTGGGGAAAAAACAAACATTGAGACCATAGCACTAGACCTTTTTAATATTAACCTTTGCTTTTTAATAAGTCCCTATATTTTCCCAATCAAAGTACCAGAATGATGGGTTCTATTTCAATTGGAATTTGCAAATTGTGGTGGTGAATAATCAGAACACTGAATTTCAGGGATTCACTGGATGTGCCCCAAGGGGCTAAACTGTGAGTGGACCCTGTCCTATGTGGCAGCCTACCCTGGCTCTCTGACCTGAGGGAGAGCATGCATACCCCAGCCTCAAGAGTTAGCCTCACACCTCAATGAAGACGTGAGTGGGCTTGCAGCTTCCGGACGATTTGAGGCAGGGAGGACAAAGCTAGGAGATGGCTTCCGTTGATATCCCCAATGAACTTTAGAACAGCCCTCCCCAGTGTCCTAAAACCTAATAAAAGCTGACTTTCACTTTGTCTCTTCTAATGTTCCTGTGGTTCATCATAGCTCACTTGTCCCAGATTGCAATTCTTCTACTATTCCCAAATAAACTCATTTTACTGCTTACATAGCTGTCATTTTGCCTTTACATTGGTAGTTTTTATGTGGAACTGTCTGTATGCATATTAAGCTGAAAAGTTTATACAGGTGTCTCCAACCTTATCCATTGTCACCTCAATACTATAATCTCCCTTTGCTCCTCGGTAACTTACTGCCCTATCAGTGATGAACTGGGCTCCTGTCATTTGTCACTTACTTAATTTGTTGATCCATTTCAAAATACAGATGTAATTGCTTCAGCATCGTTGGCTACAACCATCATGGGAAGGAACTTTATAAAATAGAGTCCACTGTTCATATGACTTCAGCCCACACATTCTGTTATTTCTGAAGCTGTGTAGGTCAGCACCTAGGGCCCCAACAGCTACAGTGAGGTTTTCTATACATTTCTAATATGGTTAGATTATTTGTCACACTCTGTATTCCATCCTATGACAATCCAACATTCTAAATAATTCAATTTGAGTATTTATGATGTGGTGTTCAGGTTACAAAAACCTGTGAGTTTTAACAAATGCATGGTGGCAGGTATCCATCACTAAAGTGTTATCTGGATTACCTCAGGCCCTAACCCATGATCCGTTTATCATCTCTGCAGTTTTGCCTTTTCCAGAATGTCCTATAAATGGGGCCATAAGGTGTGTAGTCTCTTCAGACTGGATTCTTTCCCTTAGCAAAATGTGTGTAAGATTCACCCACATCCTTGGTGTTGATGGTTCATTCCTTTCTATGGCTTAGTGGTATTGCATTGCACCATATAGGTGAGTAAAAATAATTTTTCCTTTACTTATCTAGGTTCTTGGCTGAGATCACTTCTAGCAACAAAAGATGAACAGGAGAAAAACAGAAGTTTAATAATATATATACATCCTGTGTACATGGGAGATACTCAGGAAAACTGATTAGCTCCCTGAAATGGCCCGAGTAATCACTTTAAATACCATCGTCAGCTAAAAGACAAAAGTTTTGGGTGGCGAGAAGCCCAGTTAAGGGAGGTTATCAGACCGAGGACTGCATATAAAGGTAAGGTTGTGGTTCAGGTTTTAAGTTCAGGCCTTCTCCACTGATAAGAGTTTCTTGAGCTTTAGTCATCCTTCTGTTTCTGGTGCACGGAGGGGAATATGCTTACAGATGGAGATTTCCTGTGTAAATGTAAATTTTGCTCACTGCAGGGCAGCTTCTATTCAGTTTTCAGAGAGTTTCCTTTGTCTGCTGTTTCTTCTTTCTTTTCTCTTCTTTTTTTTTTTACGATTATTTATTTCTGGGGGAGAGAGAGAGAGAGAGACAGAGTCCAGGAGAGCACAAGCAGGGAGAGTGGCAGGCAGAGGGAGAGGCAGGCTCCCTGCAAAACAAGGAGTTGGATGTGATGCAGGGCTCTATCCCAGAACCCTGCGATCCTGACCCCAGGAGAAGGCAGCTGCTTCACAGACTGAGCCCCCCAGGTGCCCCTGTCTGCTGCTTCTTAAAATTAATCAGGCCCAAGTAACCCTTGCGCCAAAGAGACATATTGTGAGGTGGAGTATTCTGCTTCCATCACATGGATGCACCACAGTTTGATTATGGATTCATCTGTTGAAGGACATCCTAATTTCTTTAAGATTTTAGCCATTATGAATAGAGCTGGTGCGCATAGCTGAATGTGAGTTTTTGTTAGGAAATGGTTTTCCAAAGTAGTTATGTAAATAACTGAAGTGTGATGGTTGGAGCCTAAGTGAGACTTGTTTAGCTTTGGGAAAAAAATCCCAAACTGTCTTTGTTAACCTCAAAAGTGAAATTGCCAATTATTTTAGAAGGAAAACATGGATTTATTTGGGAATAGTTGAGAATTTCAAATCAGGACAAGCAAGCTTAGGTGAAACCATAGACAGGTACACTGAACAAAGCAGATGATCGTTGTTCTTTTATAGAGAAAAGCGGGAAGTTGGGAGAGGCTGTCATAAAGTCCAGGGGAGTAAACGAGGTGGGTGGGGGGCTCAAACTCTAGCGGCTTCTCACTGGCTGAGCTGCTGCTTGGGAGGAAGAAACCCTTCTTCCTTCTGGGATAGTAAGACGGTACATACTGGATAAGGTCTGTGTCTTTGTGTTGGGTCTGCAATTGGTGTAGAGTGGTAGATGTGAGAGCCTCCCTGAGGGAACCATCCCAGACTCTGTTTTATTGGGATTTCCTAAGACTAATTTTCACTTTCCACCAGTGAAGGTAGACCTCCCCTCAGTCTGCACCCTCCAACAACTGATACTGTCATTTCATTTTTGGAGTTTAGCAGTTAATGGGTGTGTAGCAATTTGTAATTTCCTAATGGTAGATGGTGGAGAGCATATTTTTGTATGCTTATTTACTATCTGTGTATATCTTCTTTGGCCAGGTGTCCAGATTTTTACCCATTTTCATTGAGGTTGTATGTTTTTAGATTGTTGACTTCTGAGAGTTTTCTCAGAGTTCTTTGTATGTTTTGAATACAGATCCATTATCAGATGTGTGTTTTGCAAATATTTTCTCCCAGAAAATTGTGGGCTTTTGTTTCTCTAAGCAAGGTCTTTCACACAGTAGTTTTAATTTTATAAATCATGTTATCGGTTTTTTTCTTTTGTGGATTGGCTTTGGTGTTGTGGGTTAAAACTCATCACCAAGGTTATGTAGATTTTTTCTTTTTGCTATTTCAACAGTTTTCCACTTTAAATTTATCTGCAATTTTTTAAAAAAGATTTTATTTATTTGACAGAGAGAAACACCGCCAGAGAGGGAACACAAGCAGGGGGAGTGAGAGAGGGAGAAACAGGCTTCCCGCTGAGCAGGCAGCCCCATGCGGGGCTGGATCCCCGGTCTCCGGGTTCATGACCTGAGCCGAAGGCAGTCGCTTAACCAACCGAGCCACCCAGGCGCCCATTATCTGCAATTTTTAGTGAATTTTGGTGTCACTTGTAAAGTTTGTGCTTCTATTTCATTGCATTGCATCGTGTGGCATACTCTTTCCGACGAACTATTCCTTAAGTATTTCTGGAGAAGTTGGGGGATACTGGGCTCCGCTTCAGTTTGAATTTCCAAAAGGTAATGGATTGAGTCTGGAGGAAGCCCCGTGAGTTCTGCACTTTCCTCCACCGCCAGCAGGCGGCGCCCGGACCCAAGGGAGGCGGGCTTGGTCAGTCAGGCTCCTTTCCGCCTGTGCCCATGGGGTTCCGCCTCCTCAGGACCTGCTGTGCCTGCGGTGGGGCGGCGTCCACGCTGACAGGACCCGCTGTGGGGGTCGTGGGGCCGCGTCCGCACCGACCGGAGCTGGGCTTCCTCAGGACCCATCGCGGGAGAAGGTGAGGAGAAGCCGCCAGGGCGGGGACTGCTGAGGAGTTGCGTGATCACAGGACCCCGCAGAGGAAGGGCGCGCCCTGTGGACCAATGGTTCAAGGCTTTGTGTGTGGTGACGTGGGGTCCCCCGCGGCGCTGTGTGCGGGGCTGTCTTGTCTCCCCTTTCTGGGCTGGGGTGCGCTCCCCGGGTCCCGCGTCTGTTTGTGCGCCCGCGGATTTGGTTCCTGGGGCTCCTCAGACAGTCGGCCGTCAGGGAGCGGCCCCCCGCCTCGGTGCTGTGCTCCTGTTCCCTCCGTCTCCGCCCTGCGGGTCCTTCCCGTGTCCACACCCGCTCGGTTGTTCCGGTGTCTGGAGGTGAGGAGGGCTCCGCCCTGCGGGTCCTTCCCGTGTCCACACCCGCTCGGTTGTTCCGGTGTCTGGAGGTGAGGAGGTGACAACGCGGACCCTGTAGACGGCTTTGCGGAGAGTAGGTATTTTCCCAGTGTGGGTTCCTCCCTGAGCACAGGGTCTGTTCCGGTGCATCTCCCTCCCTGTCTGTCATCAGCACCTCACGGCCCTCAGAGGACACCTCGGTCTCCTGGTCAGTACGTCCTGGAGGGTCACCGCCGGGGAGCCAGCCTCAGTAGAGATGTGGGTCCCAAACCACGGGACGTCTGGCGGGCGAAATAATGACATGGACACGGAGATCTGATGCAAGCTCACAGACCCGAGGTCAGTCAGGAGAGACCTATGAAGCAGGCTCAGCCTCACGCTCTGGCTTTTTAGCATTGGCCCTCTAGCTCTAGCTCTCTAGCTCTGGCTTTGGCCTTCTTGCTCTACTTCTCTCACTTCTCTCTTACTCTGTGTCTGCTTCTTTCTGCTGCTTTCTTTGCTTCTTTGCTTCTGTCTCTCTTTTCAGGCTCTCTCTGTTTCTTGCTGCTCTCCTTGAAGGCTCTCTTGCTGCCTCTGCCTTTGTCTCTCTTGACTGACAGGGGCCCCAGCCTTTTATTATTCAAAAGTGAGGAAGTTGGGTGGGGCAGTTAAATCTTTAACTGCTTTTGCACCCACCCTAGAGACATATTAGTATTGTTACTACAGGATACAGAGTGATTGCTTAAACTCACAGAAGTTGAGACCACTGAGGCACAGGGATCAAGAAATACAGATAAGAGATACAGAGATATGATTACCTGGAAGAGGATTTAATGGAACTATATGTCTTGGATAAGCACACAAAGGACATATTGCCCCCACCCACAGGGTGTGTGGCTTTCCGGATTCTAGGTTGGGAAAGCCCGGAGGGGCTTTCATTCACATTCACAGGTACCTCCACCAAAGTTTTCCCGTGGCTTGGGCACGGCGGGAGGGGTGGATCACACAAGGTCCCCAACACCGGAGGAGGTGGGGGAGTTGGGAGGGTCTCCCTCCATGTCTGTCATCAGCACCTCACGGCCATCAGACCACAGCTCAGACCACAGCTCTGTCCCCTGGTCAGTACGTCCTGGAGGAGGTGGGGAGCTGGGAGGGCCCCCCCACCCCGTGTCTGTCATCAGCACCTCATAGCCGTCAGAGGACAGCTCTGTCACCTGGTCAGTATGTCCTGGAGGAGGTGGGGGAGCTGGGAGGTTGCTTGGGAGGCAAGTCCACTGGAGAAAGGCAGGGGTTCGGGGAGACGCAGGATTCCCGAAGGCTGAGCTGCAGGGACGATGATCTCTTGGAGGAGACGAGCCCTCTAGCTTCCCCTCTGGGGCCTGGACCGGGTGAGTCTCTCCTGCGGGGATTCTGACACGGGGTCTGGGATGGACCCTGGGTGGCAGGCACCCCCTGCGGCCTCCCCTTCTGGCATCCCCAGTGCGCTTCACAGAGGTTTCCCCTCGTGCTCTCTCACAGTTCTAATCAGGTTGTGGTGGGGAATTCTGAGTCCCACGTCCCTGCTGTGCCCACGACAGGGGGCCCCTGGCTTCATCCTCCCAAGGGGGTCTTGCTGACATGGGGCCTCCTCCAAGTGTGCATGGCCTCTGCAAGGTGGGTGAGCTGGATCTGGGGGGCTTGGCCTCCTTCCTGAAGTTGAGTGTCCTCTCTGCTTCTGTGTGCCACAGCGCTAATGGGCTTGTTTTTGTTTTCGTTTTTTTTTTTTTTTTAAGATTTTATTTATTTGACAGAGAGAAACACAGCCAGAGAGGGAACACAAGCAGAGGGACTGAGAGAGGGAGAAGCAGGCCTCCCGCCGAGCAGGAAGCCCGATGTGGGGCTCGATCCCGGATCTCCAGGATCATGACCGGAGCCGAAGGCAGTTGCTCAACCAACTGAGCCACCCAGGCGCCCCCGCTAATGGGCTTGTTTGGAAGAGTCGTTTCCTCTGCGTGGACTTCAAATCTACAGTAACTTGTCACAGCAGCACAAATAGGCTTTATCTCCACACTCAGACCCCCTAGCTGTCATTTCCTTACCACTTTTACCACTCCACATGGGCTACCTCAGTGCATTTTACCCCAAACAGGGACGCTGCCCCACGGAACCACCACATAACTCCAAATGAGGAGATCATGATGGTTTCCACCTTTTAACCGAGACCACAGACCCACGTCAACTGTCACTGCCTGCCCAACGATCTGAGATGTCCTTTTCCATTCAGATCCAGTTTTCTTTTCCTGGAACTACACCGGAGCCTTCCCCCTAATTGCACAACTCTGATGGATTTAAGGAGCACAGAGGGCTCCAGTCTGAGCGGTGACCTGTATCACTCACTGTTTCAGTATGACTAAACGTAGTAACATTGACCACTTAAAACATTTCAAGTACATAGTTCTCTGGCCTTAGCTGAGTTCACTCAGTTGTGCATCATTCTCTAGAACTTTTTCATTCCCCCTCAAGGGAGACTGTCTGCAAAAAATACCCACTCTCCATTCCCCTTTCCCCTCAGCTCCTGCAGCCACATCCAACTCTGCATCTCCAGACACCTCACACAAGTGGAATCATACGGCATCTGTCCTGTGAAAACCAGCATCCTGTCCTCATTCCTGATTTAAGAGTAGAGCTGTCAATCTTCAGATTGAGCATGGTTTTTGCCATAGATTTATTGAAAAAATTACCCCTTGTTTCTGCTTTCATGAGTGCTTATATCAGCAACAGACATTGGATTTTGGTTAGAATCTTTTCTGCATTAATTAATATGACCACATGTCTTTACTTAAAAATTCATTGTGGTGTATAACATTGCTTGTTTTCACTCTATCGAACAACCTTTGAGGTGTTTGTGAAGAGACACTTGCTTATGGTGCACAATATATTTAAGAGCTCTTGGTTTTGCAATTTCTCTGATCAAGCTCCTTAGATCTATCTTAAGAAAGATATAGGAATGTATTTTGCTGATTTTGCGATGATTTCCTTGGGGTTGGTATTGGTGGTTAGGTTTAGGGTTAAGGCTATGGTTGGCTAGAGGGTTAGGGTCTCCCCATCCTCTCCTGCACAGAGCCCATTCTCCTTCAGTAACGGGAGTGATCCTTCTGGAACATAACGTTTGGTCCTGTCTGTGGTCTGCTCCCCTCCTGCCCATCCTCTCTGGCCTCACCCCTCCCACTCTGGCCCAACCCTCTGAGGGCACCCAGGGGTGTGGTTTCCCACATGTGCCTCAGGCTTAACTCTCAGTCTTCATATTTGCTGTGCCTTCTGCCAGGAATCCTCATCTCTCCCCCTGCTTCATGTCTTGCTTGTTCCTCCATTGGCTGGGCCTTGACTGCCCCCTGATGCCCTCACTTGTATCTGCAGGGTATGTCTGTACTTGTCCCCTATTTAAATGTAGGGCTTCATGGGCTTCTAACTTTCCAACTTTATGGTCCCCTTTGTAAGGTGGGATGCTGATAGCCCCCCATCTCTGGGAGCAGAAGGTAGGGAGACGCCATGGGCAGACTCAGGACAGGTTGGGAGAGTGTCTGTTGCTTAAAGAATCCCAGGGCCAGCCCTCTTGAAGAAGGTGCACATTTGCTCAGCCCCCAGCGCTGGGGTTGTGCTTCCAGCCTCTGGCAGTGACCCTCCTCCCACCCTGTCCCCTGTCCTGTAGCTACGTGGTCTTCCTGGAGCTGTTCTTGCAGGTGATGGAGAAGCCCTTCACGGTGGACACAGGGTCACCTACTACATCTTCACCAACCAGCTGGCTGCCAGACCTGTGTGCCCCTCTGGGAGGGCTGGAGGGTGGTGGTCCTCATGGTAGACACAGGGCCACTAAATACGTCTTCACTGACCAGATAGCTGCCAGGCCTGTGTGCCCTCTGGGAGGGCTGGAGCATGGTGGTCTTCATGGTAGACACAGGGTCACCTACTATGCCTTCACCAACCAGCTGGCTTCTGGGCCTGTGTGCCCCTCCAGGAGGGCTGGAAAGTGGTGGTCATCGAGGTCCTCAGTGCCCTGTGCTGGCAGGATGTATCCATGCAGCACAAGGTGATGGTCAGGTGCTTCTGCGAGCGGTGCTTCCTCTCTGAGGTGGATGACTTGGTGCTGGATGTAGACCTGAAGTTTCATGACCACATAGGTGTAGAGATCCTGTCCCCTCTCTTTGGCACCCTGTACCCCAGTTTCTACCGGGAAGCCTGCGAGGACTTCAGCTACGAGTTCCAGCCACAGTCTCAGGCCCACATCCTCAGGGATCAGGGCAACATTTACTACATGGGGACCTTTTTTGGGGTATCAGTGGTGGAGGTTCACTGTCCTTGGCCTGTCACCAGGTGTTGGGGGTTGACCTAGTCAATGGGATTGAGTTTGTGTGGCATGACAAGAGCCACCTGGATAGGTACCTGCTGGACCACAAACTCACCATGATGCTATCCCTGGAGGACCTGTGAGACCCGCGGCTACTGGGCTGTCCCTGGAGGGCCTGTGGGACCCATGGCTGTTGGACTGTCCCTGGAGGACCTGTGGGACCCACGGCTGCTGGGCTACCCAACCCTCCTATCCCTGTCAAGAAGAAGCTGAGATTCATGGCTGTGCCCAAGAATCACCAGGACACCAGTAATGTGTGAGGGGCTGCCCTCATCTCCATCAGGGGCTGCTGCCAGTGGAGCTCTCAGAGCAGGTTCCTTCTCCTGTCCCCTCGAGGGAGACTGTGAAGCCCAGAGGTCCAGGGTCCCCAGGTGCACCCACAATGCAAGGCCTGCCTGGGGACACAAGTTCCTCTCTCTGTGTCACTACATTTTGATAAATTCTGGGTCATTTGCAGCTGTGAACAGCTCCAGTTTTTTGTTTTTGTTTCTTTTTTAAGATTTTATTTATTTGACAGAGAGAAACACAGCCAGAGAGGGAACACAAGTAGGGGGAGTGAGAGAGGGAGAAGCAGGCTTACTGCCGAGCAGGGAGCCTGATGTGGGACTTGATCCCGGGTCTCCGGGATCATGACCTGAGCTGAAGGCAGTCGCTTAACCAACTGAGCCACCCAGGCGCCCCCGGCTCCAGTTTTATGTCAGATGTTTTTCTGTGTCAGTGCAGAGCAACCATCTTTATTTTTTTATTTTTTATTTTTTAAAGATTTTATTTATTTGACACAGAGAAACACAGCCAGAGAGGGAACACAAGCAAGGGGGAGTGAGAGAGGGAGAAGCAGGCTTCCTGCTGAGCAGGGAGCCCGATGTGGGACTTGATCCCGGGTCTTTGGGATCATGACCTGAGCCGAAGGCAGTCGCTTAACTAACTGAGCCACCCAGATGCCCCAAGCAACCATCTTTAAAAAGAACAGTCAAGGGAAAAGGTTTTCTTCCAGGTTCTAAACAGATACAGCTTGATGGGGCTGGGAGGGGCCAGGCAGCAGCCATGGAGCCACAACGGGCCCTGGCCGTGTCTTCCCTCCCAGTCCCTGCACCTTCCTGTGGCCATGGGGCTTCAGGGTGAGGGGTGCCCCGAGCCACCTGTCAGATCGCCAGTCGTCTGACCACCAGAGGCCTTGGCCATGGCCGCTAGCTTGACCTCCAGGAGCCTGGAGCCCTCTGGGTTATACATGATTCCCGTCTTGGTTTTAAAGGGCTATTTCTGTGCTGGTGTTTGTAAAATGTGGGTACTGGCCCTGTCTGGATGGGCATCCTGTTGGGATTCCTCAGTGCCCACTGGTGGGTCTGCACTTGTGCCCCCATTGGCTTGCATCGTGTCTTAGCAAGTATTCACTGAGGGCCTACTGTGAACTCAGTCACCAGCAAGGGGCAGAGCGTGGGAGTTTGAACTAAGATATAGGATCCCTGCTCCTGGGTCCCCTGGGACTCACAATGGCCCCCCTCCACCTCCTAACTCACTTCTTTCCTATTGTGGTGTAATAGCCATACAGGTGATGCTGTTAAGCACATTTTAGGGTCAATTCCATGGCAATAAGTACATTCACTGTTCTGCACCTGCCATCTCCATCCACCAGCACAACTTTGTTGTCATCCCAAACTGAACCACTATGCATGAGACCCTAATTCCCCATTTTCCCTCCCCAGCCCTGGCACCCAGCAGCTCCTTCCACCTCTATGAAATCAGAGCATTCTCTGTCCCTCGCAAATGGGGTCCTCCAGTATCAGTCCTTTAGGGACTGGATTAATTCACATAGCACAGTAGCCTCAAGGTCTGTCCCCATGAGCCTGGACCTGACCCAGTTTTCCCCCAAAGGAGTGGCTCAGGCCTTTCCTGTCTAAGCTGAGCGCCCTCAGTCCTCTCTGCTCCTCTCATCTTCCTCCTTAGCCTGAAGATGATCCCAACCATTCTGCAGCTTTGAAGACCTGTTCAGTCCAGATGCCAGGAACATACCCCAAGGATCTTGGGCCTCACCTACCCTATCTGTCCATGTCAGGTGCTTGCACCCCCCACCAGCTGGCCACCTGCTCCTCCCACAGGTGTCCCTATCTCAGGAGAGGGAAACACCAAGTCCAGACCTTTGGAGTCCTCTGTGACTTGTTGCTGCCACCAACTCTCCCAGTAGTGCTCCTCAGTTACTCCTGTGCCTCTGGTGTCTTCCTGGAGCCCTGACCTGGCTGTTGTTGTATGGCTTGTCCAGCAGTACCTTCCCTTGCTGCGAGGGGAATTAGCTGGGATCTGCAGTGTGTCCTGCTGCCCCACCTGGATCGCTTTTTTTTGTTTGTTTGTTTGTTTGTTTGTTTGTTTTTTTGGATCGCTTTTTGAAGGCACATTGTCTGGGCCATCTTGGACCCAAGGCTGTGGGTCTGTGGCCTGGAGGGATTCTGAGCAGAGCTGGAGGGATGGGAGAGCTGCAAGTCACAGAGGCAGGTTTCCAGAAAGCTGTCTGGGGTCCCCAGCATCCTACCATTTTTGAATCAAAGCCCTGAGATCTTAAAACTGCCAGCATTGTTACAGCATGGGCCAGAGTAACACATGTCTCTGTGCACCCAACACCACCTAAACTATTGGTCCTTTCTTGTCACTTGAGCTGAGTACGAAGGATTGCGAATAGGTGCTTGAGGGGAGGTCCTGGGCCAGACTTTGTGTTTGGGGGACAAAGGCCATCCAGACAAGCTTGTACTGAGCCTGAGGAGAGGACCTGTGTGGAGACCCCAGCTGCAGACACTGCTGTCCCCTGATGCACCCTCAGCCCACCCCAGTGCACCTGCAGCTGGGGGAGCCCCTGTCCCCTCCTCTCTGTGGAGGGCTCTCTCCTGAACCAACAGGGCATCCTCTGCTGCTAGTCACTGACAGCTTGTAGCCTGGGAATGTGGATACCCTGAGTTCCTCCAGCTGCTGGGGGAGACCCTACCCCCTCCTCTCTGTAGAGGGCTCTCTTCTGCACCAGCAGTTCCCCCTTTCCTGCCAGTCACTAAGGCTGCAGCCTGGGAGGGTGGATACCCTGAGTTCCTCCAGCTGCTAGGGGAGTTCTGCCCCCTCCTGTCTGCCTGAGGGCTCTCTCTTCCACCAGCGGTGCCTCCTCCCCTGCTAGTCACTGCCAGCCTGCAACCCAGGAGAGTGGATACCTTGAGTTCCTCCAGCTTCTGGGGGAGACCCTGCCCCCTCCTCTCTGTGGATGGCTCTCTCCTGCACCAGAAGTTCCCCTTTCCTGCCAGTCACTAAGGCTGCAGGCTGGGAGGTTGGATACCCCAAGTTCCTCCAGATGCTGGGGGAGACCCTGCCACCTCCTCTCTGTGGAGGGCTCTCTCCTGCACCAGCAGTGCCTCCTCTGCTGCCAGTCACTGCCAGCCTGCAGCCTGGGAGGGTGGATACCCCAACGACTCCAGACCTGGGGACAGAGCTAGCATGGGTAGGACATGCGGGCTTGAGCGCCAGGCCCCACGGTGCTCACTCTCCTCCTGTGGGCTCACTGTGTCATGTTCTCCCTTAGACTCCCTGGGCCCAAGTCCTCCTCTATTCAGGGACCATACTTGGCTCAGGCTCCACATGCTGGGACTAGGAGCAGGTCATCTGGACCTTCTGGACTCACACTTCCATGCTTGTGACATGGGCACAGGCTGGACTCACAGACTCATCAGAGGAGCCCCAGTGCAGGAAGATGCAGACCACTGCAAGGGAGATGCCAAGTGACCCCAGAGGGAACACATGGGCCTTGCTGAAAACATCAGGCTCACAGGACCCATTATAGGACACAGGTACCAGGCCATGGACAGTGGAGAGTCTGGGCAGTGGAGGTCCTGGCAGGTGTGGGGGCCCATGAAATGATTTCCAAAGAGGTAGGAGACAAGGAAGATGACAGGACAGAGCTTCCCCAGGAGGTTAATGGAAGAGTCAGAGGATCACAGAGACCCTTGGGAAGACTCGGATGCCCTGGAGATGTTGGCTGAAATGCTGTCATTTGGTCAGAAAAGTTGTGTCACAAACCCCCAGTCAACCCTGGGTGATTTACTCTTTGTTGCTTGTAGGAATCAGTGTGTATGGGCCATTAGAACTCACATTGCATGAAGTCTAGGATAGATTTACTTTCCACTACTTTTCAGGACTAGATTTTTCTTGAAGAAGTGCTAAGCAGGGATCTCTCCATTATTTTCTTTATGCGACTGGCCTTTGTTTTCAAAAACAAATTCCTGGTGCTCATCACCACTGCATGCCCTGAGGACTCCCTCTGTCACCTCCCACAGTGGATGTGACCACATGGGGTGGGGGGTGCTCACTGATGAACTTCCAGCGCTCAGTACAAAGCAGGGACCCCAGATCCTCTGCTGAATGAGGGAGGGTATGAGGGAAGATGGGAGTGAGGAAGAGAGGGAGAGAGGGAGGGAGAAGGAGGGAGGAGAGGAAGGAGAGAAGGAGGGAGGATGAGGTGAGGGAGAGATGGAAAGGAAGACAGAGCATGGGAGGGAGGATGAAAATGGAGGGAGAGAGGATAGGAGGGGAGTAGGGAGGAGAAGGCGGGAGGGGGGATGGGAGGGAGGGAGGGGGACAAAGCTGGGGAGGGAAGGGAGAGGTGGAGGGGAAGGAGAGAAGGGGAAATGAAGTGATGGAGTGAATAAATGAAGTATGGAGTATGGGAGTGAAACCACAGATGTTGGTCCATACACCAGGAGTCATTATTTGGGGAGGTCTGAGGGCATCACAGCCCAGGCCCTACATGGTGGCTCAGGGCACATCCAACTGTCCTCCCAATGCTATGCTTCCTTCTCCTTGGCCTCTGTCACCCTGGATCCTCTCCACCTCCTCAAACAATTCCGAGTGTTGCCAGGAGCAAGGTGGCAGGAGGGGGTCTCAGGAGGGTCTTCCCAGATCCTGTGCCATGGACAACACTGTGACAATAGCTACAGGACATTCTATCATGAAGACTGGGACCGTGGATCCCATCCACCTCCTTGAGCATTAGTATTGTTTCATTCCCTGCTCTCTCCACCACCATTGTGCTGAACACTCCAGAAAATACATCAATGAAGATGCGTGCCAGAGTTTCTGGGTGTGAGTCCAAGGACAAGCACTGCTAGGTGATGGGTGCCTCTGCAACCTATCCCAGGTTGGGTGCTGCTCACTGTTCTCCCAGACAGGGGTGTCCATAACCCTTCTCTCCAGGGGACCTTCATTGGACCTCTGCTGCCTCACCTTCTCCCCAGGGCTGCTGGTCCCCAGACCAGGCATCTGTCTGTCTGAGGGTGATCCACTCTGACTCCATAGGGTCTCCTTTGCCAGAGTCCTTCCGTGGGAGCTCCCGAATCTCTGACACATACTCCCCCTGTGCCTCTCTTCCCCCTTGGACTTGCATGTGTTTGGTCTCTGTCCCTGTGGAACCCAGTGACTTGGAGCATGATTTGGACCCGAACCACGGGAAACCTTTCTCTGGCCTTGGGTTGTGAGCAGTGCTTTTGCACTTTGCGGTGTGTCTTCTAGCTTTCTGCATTTCTCTGGTTTCTGTGTGGGCCACGGGAGGAACCAGCCCTGTCCTGTCTGGGGTCAGGCTGTGGTGCCCCAGCAGGAACAGGTGTCTCAGCCCGAGATAGTGCCTGTAATTCCTAAAGGGGTCTCTGTGATTACATCTCATCTGTAATCCATCAGGGATTTCAATATCGAGTAAGGGAAATTCTCTGTCAAACACAGAAAAAGATGAATCCTTTTAGAAAATAGGTGCATTGACACAAAGGCACCCATTGTGTGATTCCACTTACAGGAAACATCCAGAATTGGTGAAGGAAGAGAGAGAGAAAACGGGGGTTTCCAGGGGCCAGGTTGGGGGAGAAATGGGCAGGGAGGGCTTCAGGTTCGGGGTCTCCTTTGGGGAAGGAGATATCTTGCAGCGATGTTCTGTGGTGTGGTGGCACAGTGCTGGGAATGGACTTAATGCTCAGGACATGTTCAAGTGAAAATAAGTAATTTTATTTAAAACAAATAATAAACAGTATACAGAACATGAAAAGATAAAATAATCGTCAATATGTACCAGAAAGAAAGAAAATAGGGGAAGGGGATGAAACATTCTGGTTGGGTGTCAGTGTTGGGGGATGGAATTAAGGATAATTGTACAACGAGGTCTCCCTGCAGATCTGTGGGTTCTGGATATGGCTCTGGGAGCCCCACAGGAACAGAAGTGTGGGCAGGGGTTGGGACAGGGGCAGAGACAGGAGCAGGGACAGATGCAAGAGCAGGGACATGGGCAGCAGTAGTGACCAGTGCAGGGTCCAAGGAAGAAGCCGGGTCAGGGTCAGGAACAGGAGCACAGGCAGGGACAGAGGAAGGGGAAGGGGCAAGGGGAAGAAGCTGAGTCTGGGGAAGGAACAGGGACATGGGCAGGGGCTGGGGAAGGGGCAGCAGCCCTGACAAGGACAGGGGAAGGGACAGGGACAAGGGAAGGGACAGAAGCAGGGGCAAGGGTTGGGTCTGGGGCAGGAACAGGATCACAGACAGG
>PITA01024812.1:0-25533 GCA_004023965.1 Spilogale gracilis | reverse complement strand
CATCAAAAAATGGGCAAGAGACATGAAGAGGCACTTCTCCGTAGAAGATATACAAACGGCCAACAGACAACTGAAAAAATGTTCAGCGTCACTAGCTATCAGGGAAATTCAAATCAAAACCACTCTAAGATACCACCTTACACCAGTCGGAATGGCCAAAATTAACAAGACAGAAAACAACAAGTGTTGGAGAGGCTGCAGAGAAAGGGGAACCCTCTTACACTGTTGGTGGGAATGTAAACTGGTGCAGCCGCTTTGGAAAACAGTGTGGAGATTCTTTAAAAAATTAAAGATAGAGCTACCCTATGACCCTGCAATTGCACTACTGGGCATTTACCCCAACGATACGGATATAGTGAAAAGAAGGGCCATATGCACCCCAATGTTCATCGCAGCAATGGCCACAATCACCAAACTGTGGAAAGAGCCAAGGTGCCCATCAACAGATGAATGGATAAAGAAGATGTGGTACATATATACAATGTATGCCTCCATCAGAAAGGACGAATATCCAACTTTTGTAGCAACATGGACTGGACTGGAAGAGATTATGCTGAGTGAAATAAGCCAAGAAGAGAAAGTCAAGTATCACATGGTTTCACTTACTTGCGGTGCATGGGGGGTAAACTGGAGGACAGTGGGAGAAGGAAAGTAAATGGGAACTACGGTAATGTAGGGAGTGAAACGAAACAACAGAGACTTTGGACACAGAAACAAACTGAGGGACTTGGAGGCATCGCTGGAGGGATGGGAGAGCCTGGTGGTGGGTACTGGGGACACTTAAAATGTGGAGCACTGGGTGTGGGGAATGGGGAATGAATCTTGGAACACTGGAAAAAAAATTTTAGTAACAATAAAAAAAAGCATATAGTTTTAGGAAAATACATAGTATGTGTGTATCTGTTTCCTTTGAAAAAATGATGGAAGGATGTATTTTTAGAAATGTTTACTCCAGGAGGTAAAATTGTTTTTTATATATACATATATTTGGTTTGGAACATTGTCTTTTATTTCATATTTTAGTTGTGAATACTTATTTTATATTTCAAAAATAATCTATTCCACTTTTAGACCAGGTTTGTTAGAGGAAGCATTTGAGACATAGTCTTTTAAATAGCTAAGTTTTACACTTGATCTTAGCCAAAAGGCCGAGAAGCGATTGAATAGCTGTTTTGATCAATAGAGATAGGGGAAAGAATCAAGATGAATAGAGGCAGGCAGGTACCTGGTGGCAAACAATCTCAAATATAGTGGGCTTTGAGATATCATCTGAGTCTTATTTGGAGGTCTAGAATGCTTTTTGGAATTTTATGCTGTATAAAAGCTGTCTAGTTTATGTAATCTTAATGATATACATTTGTATAATTGGTTTAGAATATTATGCATCAGATGTGATTTTTCAGTGCATTTGTATGAATACTTCTAATATTAGAAGTCAATTTTTAACATGATATTAACAGTTTGAATTATCACATTATAGAAATACTTATGTAAGATCTTTTTGATAAAATTTTTACCAACTAATGGGTTTCTTTTCATTATTCTTCACTTTTTTCCAATCATAGTGATTTGCAAGGAATCAGAACAAATGCCAAAAAGGACGGAAGTGACTGGATTCTCAATGGAAGCAAGGTGTGTAAAGAGAGGTTACAGAGCCCTTTGCTCCTGAGTCGTCCGTCAGTGACAGTGTCTCAGCGCTTATTCATTGTTGATTCTCTCAGATCTATGGATTCAGGAGAAGAGTTGAGTTTACTTAAGTTGTTTGGTTTTGTAAGAATTTTGCAAATGTAAGAACACTTGTATTACGTGGGGTCTGTGCCTCTTCTATGTTCCATTTGTCATGCTCTCCTCACTAACATGGCAAATGTTTTACTTCCGAACACAGCCTTTCTCAAGCCACAGAAGAGGGAGGAAAGGCTTGTATTCTCCAAATATGAGACAAACAATAATTAATAAACAATAATGAATAAAAAATTCGGGATAAGATTTTCTTATAAATATCAAGAAGAGTTTCAAAAGTTCTTAGGAGAGAAAGATACCTTTGATAGAATTTGAGAGCCCTCCAATCCTGAGTCACATCAACCCAGATAGGATTGGAAAACCCTCCAATTAAGGTTACAGACAGGCTTAGGAGTAAATATGTCCCTTAGAATCTAGTATCACTTGTGGCAGAGGATTTTGTTTACCTAAAGCTGCCTCTGGTATAAACTCAGTAAATATTTGTTGTTTATTGTTAAGTGAAGGAAAGATGTTTATCTTTACACTAAGGAGGTCTTTCTGAAAATTGTTTCAAAGCCTGTTGAAGAGCTCATTATGTTTGTTTTCTTTGAAATTGTTTTAAAAAATTCTAATTAGTTTTAGACTAATAACCCTCACATTTACAAAATCACAAGTTGGAGTGTCACACTGTCAAATTGCTATTAAATTTTGTAAACACTCTTGATTTCTTTACTTACACTGCCAAGCACTAAGAGCAGTTCGTGGGCTGACATTGGTTTGAAGAACACATCTTGAATAGGCCAGTTCTAAAGACCATTCCATAATCTAGTTTCATAGCTGTCATACCAAAAAACAATATCTGTGGTGTCAAGTAAATTTGAAAAATGTGTGCAACTTCCCATTCTTTGATATGCTGATATCATTGTGAACTTTAAATGTTGGACACAGTATGTCTTATGCCCTAGGAAATTCTCTTCATAGATTATCTTGAGTCACTAGTGTTTTTCCAAACATACTTTAAGAATTTTAGTTTAAATTATTCATCCTAAAGATGATAATAAATATGTGCTGATTCTAGTGTATGATCACTTAATTCTGCATAAAGAGGGCTACAGAAGACTAGGATATTTGGTCAAATGTGAAATGGGAACCCTTTCTCCTATGACTCCAGGTTTCTAAGCGGGTCCTCTGTGCAAACCACCCAGGAAAGCACCACTGACTGTTTCCAGATCTCTATTAGACAAAGCAAAAAATTGAAAGGAAGCAAAAGTAAAGGAATAAGTAAGTGAATGTAGTCTATCAATAAGTACGTGAATGTAGTCTATCAATAAGATGACCTAATATGCACCCACTAAAGCATCGATATGAAGTTTTTAATGGTAGAGAAAATAATTACATTAAGCGAAGAAATCATATGAACAATTAAGTGAAAATGCATATTGATTTAAACTATGTTAAAAAAAAAAAAGGCCAGAAAGGAAATTCATAACGCTACCTGTATGATGGACTCATGGAGGACTTTTTTTCCTTTTTCTTTATCAGAATATACCATCTATATAACATCTACAATGAGCTTATGTTATAAGCATTCAATACCATAAAATAAAAAAATAAAAAATGATGGCCCTCAGTTGGGATACCCCCAGCCCTATTAAAAATTTTAACTGTCGTGATTAGGAAAGAAATTGAGAAAGTCCACTTACGGAGAGAGTTCTGTTATAATTTTGTAAGAAGGGCAGATCAGTCATGCTGGAAATACCTTCTGTCAGACTTTTGCAGAAGTGGTTGGGAATCTATTAACATTTTTTCGTGATTATGTCCAAGAAAAACTGTTGAAGCACCCCATTCAATTTTATCAAATTGAAATCTGTGTTAAACAATTTTTGCCCTGCAAACAGTTCCTCCTTTCCTTTCATTCCATTGTTTGTCTTTATCTATAGTAATGTCTGTTGGTATATGTCTGAGGCCATGGATTTAGAACATACGGGCACTAATCCCTAGACCTGTGATTCAAAACAAACAAAAAGGCACTATTGGGGCAATTCAACTGTGACAGCTACACAGATGGCTATTATTATCTTAAAAAGGTGTGAAACTGGGAGACTTAAAAGGTTTATGAACAAATAGTGTAATGGAGCAACATTGTAGAAAAAACAGTTTTGCCATGATATATAGAATTCATTTTCAGGGATACATTTTTCTCATTTATTCAACAAATATCCTTGAAGGCCTTCTGTATGCCAAATACTATTCTAGGCACTGATGGTAGGTATATGAGTAGGAAATAGCCCCTTCCCTCAAGGAGCTTCTTAAATAGAGAGATGTTGAGGGGCTTTGTTGTGTCACATATAACCATGTCCCCCTTCGCTTGCTATCATGTAGACAAGGCTAATATCATTGGCTTATTTCCCATTATTTGTATGTACAGCACTGTGTATTTTAGAGCATAATTCTTTAATACTATAGTGCCATTTAGAATAGATTCCCTTTTCTCATCTGCAACTTCTTTCTAAAATAGTTTCTCGGGCACCTGGGTGGCTCAGTTGGTTAAGCGACTGCCTCCAGCTCAGGTCATGATCCTGGAGTCCTAGGATCGAGTCCTGCATCAGGGTCCCTGCTCAGAGGGGAGTCTGGTTCTCTCTTTGCCAAACACCCATCCTGTGCTCTTCCTGTCTCATTCTCTCTCTCTCAAATAAACAAACACAGTTTGTCATTTTATCATTTGTATAGATAATTCTGTTTTAATTTGGAAAGGACATAATAAGATCTGTTCATTATTATTTATAGTATTCATTGTGGAATGAAAATATCCTGGCTTTATTCTTTGAAGCACTGGGCTGTTTTCCTTGTGCTCTTTAATAACCTCATGTAGGCTATTAACACTGCAGATACTTGGGTAGAGTACAAAGAGAGGCATAAATCATGTCTTGTCTCGTTTAGTCTTCTTGAATGTACTTCAGTCATGAATTACACATGGATCTGATTTATTGTGGAGTAACACAGTATATTTGGGGTTTGCAGGTATTCATCAGCAATGGGTGGCTGAGTGACATTGTGATTGTAGTGGCAGTCACAAATCGTGAAGCTCGCTCTCCTGCCCATGGGATTAGCCTTTTTCTGGTGGAAGATGGAATGAAAGGATTTATCAAGGGACAAAAGCTACAAAAAATGGGACTGAAAGCCCAGGTAAGTCACAATATGAATTATTAGTTATAAATAATTGAGTTTACTCAATTATGACTTATACAACTATATAGTTCTATGAGTTTGATGTATGTATATCAAATCATACCTTCTTATACTAAATTCCTAAAATATGATTTTCAGAAATGGTAAGAGAGATTTATTCCGTTTATCTAACTGCATCTCTTTCTGTTATTCAGCAGCAGAAGTGAATCAAGGTATTTTGAGTATGTGCTTCAGAAATGGCAAATTTAATTTTATGTTAATAGACCTCCTATTAAATTGATTGAAGAAAATTATGAAATAAGAGGAGAGAATATTTTTCCATTATTTGGTAATTATCTGGTAGCTTTTTCATTACCAAAAAGAAAAATGTGTTTTCCTTAATGTGCATTAGAAACCCTTAGCTCTTGGTACATATAGAACTGGGTGAGATTGGAGCTAGAATGACAGTGTGTTGTGAGAAAGCCACACGTTTTTGGAGTCAGGTAAATCTGGGTGAATTCAGGTGAATATTCTGAATTTGAACACCTGGTTTACCACCACCTCATTGTAGTCATTAATACCACTCCAACTTGCTTCTAGTTTGTATTGTTCTCTTTGTTTTCTTAAATGGAAATAATCATTACCTCACTGGTTTGTTGGGAGATTTAAATGAAATAATTCTGTACTTAATTGTGTGATCCCTTAGGATACTGCAGAATTATTCTTTGAACATGTCCGTTTGCCAGCTAATGCCCTACTTGGAGAAGAGAATAAAGGCTTCTATTACCTCATGAAAGAGCTTCCACAGGTCAGAATTATTAAGGAGTCCATCTTTTGATTAGCTAATGAAGTCAAATGAAATAGCGTAGAACTGTGGAAATTCATGTATTCAAAACCTGTGATATAGCCAATCATTTGAGTATAACTTAAAGTTGGAAAACAAAACAAAACTGAGTTTTGTAGGCTAGATAAGTAAATAACAAAACTCAGGGATATCCAATTAAAGCCTATAGGTGAGTAGGAAAAGTAGGTATTTCACGGCTGTGATACTCTCTTAGAATGATTTTAGCTTCTTGGGGCACCTGGGTGGCTCAATTGGTTGAGCGACTGCCTTCGGCTCAGGTCATGATCCTGGAGACCGGGGATCGAGTCCCACATGAGGCTCCCTGCTCGGCGGGAAGCCTGCTTCTCCCTCTCTCACTCCCCCTGCTTGTGTTCCCTCTCTGGCTGTGTTTCTCTCTGCCAAATAAATAAATAAAATCTTTAAAAAAAAAAAAAAGAATGATTTTAGCTTCTTAACTACAAGTCAGGAATTCTTAGCTCCTTATAAGGAACTGTCACCCAAAACATTTGGTAGGATGTTTTTTTGTAATACCTGAGAATCAAAGGAGAAAGTTGTTGAGTTCATACCCCATAAGGTCAGCCCTCACATCCGGGTTTTTGGGGTTTCTCTGACAGCGAGAAAAACAGCTAAAGAGGGAACACAAGCAGGGGGAGTGAGAAAGGGAGAAGCAGGGAGCCCGATGCGGGTCTCGATCCTAGGTCTCCAGGATCATGACCTGAGCTGAAGGCAGTCGCTTAACCAACTGAGCCACCCAGGCGCCCCCACATCCGGGTTTTTAGAGTGTGGTAGCTGAGTGTCACAGGCCTCCCGTACTAGCATCTGAGCAATAGGTGCATTTGCCTAGTAACTGCCTCAGTCTGGGCTAAACATGAAATTAGGGACAAGGCTAGAAACACTGCCACAGAAGTAGAATACAGAAATCACCAGCAAGGTGGATTTCAACTGGCTATGGATACTTTTGCACTAATAGGCAGAATATAATCTGTACCCTTTAAGGTGTTGATTTTCACAGATCAATTAGAACATATATGTAATGTGGAGAGATCAATAAATAAACATTAACAATTTCATATTTCTCTTCTCATAGATGAGTGATGAAAAGGAATGAAATAAATTATGTATATATCTATAGGTAGCAAAGACATTTATAAAAAATAAAGGATTTGTTTTAGAGAATTATTATGGATATGTCAAAATAGTCTTCTACATCTGTAGGAGTGTTTTCTTAATAGAATTATGAAATTATTTTTTAGGAGTTTTATAAAGATTATTTATGAGATTTATTATCATTGAAATCATGTGAAAATCACTTGTGGAATTAGAATGATGCTTAAGATCTAATTTTGAGTTATAGGAAAGGCTACTGATTGCTGAGTTGGCAGTTTCAGCCAGTGAATTCATGTTTGAAGAAACCAGGAATTATGTTAAAGAAAGAAAAATTTTTGGGAAAACAGTTGCACATATGCAGGTAAGCTTGTCATCATAGTTTAGTATTATGTGACATCAATCTAAATATGAATGTGGAGTAATTCTCATAGAGGTAGTATCAGAATCCATGGAGGTGGATGAGACAGACCATTGAGGGACAAAGTAAAGAGTAAGATAAGAAGATATTTTAAGAAAAAGTCCTGAGAAAAGTGCAGGATTTATAGGTAGAGTAGGGAGGGAAGAACCTACAAAGACAACAGAGAATGAATGCCTAGAAAGAAAAAAACAAATCAAGCAAGTAGTATCCCAGAAGCCAAGAGGAAAGATTTCAAGTAGGCAGGAGTGGGGCCAATGGCACTTAGAGGGAAACTAAGATGAAGGTCAAGAGTGCCCACTGGAAGATTAATGGATAAAGAAGATCAGATAGATAGATAGATAGATAGATAGATAGATAGATAATAGATGGAATGAATGTGATACACACACACACATATATTATGGAATATAACAGAGCCATCAAAAAGGTGAAATTTTGCCATTTGCAATGGTGTGGGTAGAACTAGAGGGTATTATGCTAAGCTAAATAAATCAGAGAAATACAATTATCATATGATCTCACTGGTATGTGGAATTTAAGAAACAAAACAGGATCATAGGGAAAACAGGAAAAAAATGAAACAAGATGAAACTAGAGAGGAAGATAAACCATAAGAAACTCTAAATCATAGGAAACAAAGTGAGGGCTGCTGGAGGGAAAGGGGATTGAGGGATCGGGTATCTGGTTGATGGACATTGGGGAGGGTATGTGTTGTAATGAGCTCTGGGTATTGTATAAGACTGATGAATCATAGACCTGTACCCATGAAACAAATAATATATGTTAATTAATTGAATTTAAATTAAAAATAATAATTTAAAAAGAGTACCCACTGGACATAGTGGTAGGGACTTTATTTCTTAAGAGCTTTAACGGACTGGAGTGGAGTGGTGCCAGACCAGAGTGGATAGAGGCATAAATGGAAATCAGGAAGTAAAGATACTAATAGTAGGCAAAGCTTTCCTGAGTTCGACTGTGAATGGTAGTTAAGAGAAAGATTGTTACTAGAGGGTAAGAAGGGGGGCGGAGTTTTGGGGTCAAGACATATTTGAAGATTATCAAGTTTTTGTTATTATTAGGGTTGGGAATGCTGGAAGCACATTTGAATACCTAGAGAAAGGATTTAGTTAAGAGAGAAAGATTATAGATATGAAGAGGGTAATCAACTGTGTACAATATTTGAGAAAGTGTTAGGATGTGGGTGCCAAAACCCATGGAAAGATAGGCATTCCCACCCTGACAGCAGAGATGTTTCCTCCATGGGAAGAAAAGACATGTATGGGTTCATTCAGATACTTAACCTCTGTTGGTAGAAAACTGCAAAAGCTCTTTTTTTTATGAAGGCTTCCATTTCCCTTAAGTAATATAGGGAAACTCAGTTCTTGAAAAACAGATGAGTGAAGAGGGCATGGAGGTGTCCAAGGAGAGGAAAATTTGAAATACCCCTTCAAACTGAGAGACTGAGCTAACTTGAAAAATACAGTAGGGCTGCTAGCAGTATTGAGGACTCAGGTGAGGTCAACAATCACGGGTTTATAGTGGTACCTTCTGCTTTTTTGTGTATTAGATCTACGGGAAGGGTTTAGCTATCCAGGATCAAGCACAGAGTAGATGGATGATTGTTTAAGGTTGGGTTTTGCAAGGAAGTTAAAGGTATTTGCCAGAGAACTCAGCATATGGTGGCCATAATCACTAACCATGTCAATCAAGTATTAGACTCTAGTTTGTTCTTAAATGAATGGCTTATAAAACAAGGCAGTCATAAAATTGGTTAAACATTTTACCAGCAAAAAATCTGGAACTGGAAATACTTGAAGAGTTTGAAGTGGAATTACCTATTAGACAATGGGCTTTGTAAAGGGCAAGGTAGAAATGAAACACTTTCGTAGCCTTTTAGGACCAGCATTATGGAAATTAACTTCAGGCATGGTTAAGTCCTAGGCTCAGCTACTTGGATCTCTGTGGTCTAGTCAGGTTTGTATGATCGCTCTTTGAAGCATTTTCTTATTTGCAAGATGTGAATAATATTTGTAGCTATCTTAGAGACTTGCTGTGAGGATTAGATGATCAGAATATCGCCTGGCAAAGTAACTACTCACTAAAGTTTGCTATTTTTCCCTTATATAATGTCTTCCTCCATTTTGTTCCAGTGAAGGGAACCTTTTCATCAACTTCTGGCTCCTGGTCTGGACCTACCCCAGGCTATTTTGAGAAAGTATTTGCTACCTGTGTGTTCATCAAGTTAATATTTTCCGGGCACGTGGGTGGCTCAATTGTTTAAACATCTGCCTTCGGAGCAGGTCATGATCTCAGGGTCCTGGAATCCAGCTCTGCATCAGGCTCTCCACTCAGCCGCAAGTCAGCTTCTTTCTCTGCCTCTGATTGCTTTCACTCTCTCATACAAATATCTTAAAAAAAAAATCAACTTTTCCATTCTGAAAATACTTTTTCTATCCTAAATTTCTTATTGACATAACAGATCTAAAACTAGTTTTTCTGAATCTGAATCTAAAATGAGGCACTTTAAAAAACATTTTTTAAAATGGTGTGGTTTGACTTTGCCTAAAAAAATCCTCATTCTAAAGTGATTTCCTTTAGAATGAGGATTTTATATTTTATATTGCTTTTCATTTATGTATCATTAATTTACACATCAAAGTGATTCTCAGTGACTGTCCACTTCCCCCAGGCATTTAGAACTGTCAGGAAATGGGAGGTATACAGCAGTGGGGGTGGTGTTTTCTCTTTGGTGCTTTGGAGGCCAGTACTGTTAAATGTCCTGTAATTCACAGATAGGTTTGTAGAGCGACTAATTGTCTCACTCAAAATGCCAGTAGTCTCCCTTTGAGAAATAGTGATATACATATCACACAATAGTGATATACATATACATTATTTCTTTCTGTTTCTCTGAACAAATATGTACTGATTGCCTTCTAAAGGTTATATGCTGAAATATAATTTGATAGGTATGATTCTGAAAATACACACCATAGGCTCCTCTGAACATGAAGTGTTACTCTGTGACTTTCTGAACTTTACCCAAAGTATATTATAGGCATACCTAGAAAATATTGCCAGTTCTGTTCCAGGATATTACAATTAAGCAAGCCTAATGAATTTTTTGGTTTCCCAGTGCATATAAGTTATCTTTACACTATACTGTGGTCTATTAAGTGTATAATAGCATTATGTCTAAAAGGTGTACTGCATATGGGACACCTGGGTGGCAGTCAGTTAAGCACCTGACGCTTGGTTTTTGCTAAGGTCTAATCTCAGGGTCATGAGCTTGAGCCCCACCTGGGGTTCTGCACTCAGCATGGAGTCTGCTTAAGACTCTTTCTCCCTTGCCTTCTGCTGCTTCCCCCTGCATATGCACTCTCTCTCCCTCTCTCTCAAATAACTAAACAAATCTTTAAAAAAATAAAAGATGTGCATGCCTTTATTAAAAAATACTTTATTGGGGCACCTGGGTGGCTCAGTTGGTTAAGTGTCTGCCTTCAGCTCAGGACATGATCCCAGAGTTCTGGGATCAAGCCCCGCATGGGGCTCCCTGTTCAGTAGGGAGTCTGCTTCTCCCTCTGCCTGCTATTCCTCCTGCTTGTGCTCTTTCCAACTCACTCTCTCGCTTTCTCTGTCAAATAAATAAATAAATAAAATCTTTTAAAAAATGCTTTATTGCTAAAAATGCTAGCCGTCATCTAGCCTTCAGCAAGTGCCTCAGTGTTGATGGCTGCTGAGTGATCAGGGTGATGGCCGCTAAAGATTGGGTGACTATGCCTTTTTTTTTAAGACAACAAAGAACTGTACTTGTGATAAGAGCTGTGTATTGTGTAAGACTGATGAATCACAGGGCACCTGGGTGGCTTAGCTGGTTAAGCCACTGCCTTCAGCTCAGGTCATGATCCTGGAGTCCTGGGATCAAGTCCCACATTGGGCTCCCAGCTCCATGGGGAGTCTGCTTCTCCCTCTGACCTTCTCCCCTCTCATGCTGTCTCTCTCTCACTCAACATTCTCTCTCTCAATAAATAAATAAAATATCTTTTTAAAAAGACTGATGAATCACAGACCTGTATCCCTGAAACAAATAATGTATGTTAATAATAATTTTTTAAAAAGGCAGCAATGAAGTTTGTCACATCAGTGGACTCTTCCTTTCACAAACAATTTCTCTGTAGCATACAATGCTGTTTGATAGCATTTTATCCAGTGGAACTTATTTCAAAGTTGTAACCAGTCCTCTCAAACCCTGCTACGGCTTTATCAACTAAGTTTATGTAATATTCTGAATCTCTTGTTGTCATTTCCACAATCTTCTCAGCATCTTTACCAGTAGATTCCATCTTCAGAACAACCACTTTCTTTGTTCATCCATAAGAATCAACTCCTCATCTCTTCAACTTAATTATAAGTTGGCAGCAGTCCAGTCCTATCTTCCGGCTCCACTTCTGATTCTGGTTTTCTTGCTGTTCCCACCACATCCGCAGTCACGTAGTCCACTGAAGTCTTGAATCCCTCAAAGTCAGCCAGGAGGGCTGGAATCAACTTCTTCTAAAACTACCATTAATGTTGACGTTTTGACCTCTTCCTGTGAGTCGTGAATGTCCTTAGTGGCATTTGCAATGGTGAATTCTTTGGAGAGGTTTTCACTTTACGTGACCCAGGTCCATCAGAGGGTTCACTGTCCATGGCAGCTACAGCCTTACAAAAGGTATTCCTTAAGTAATACAACTTGAAAGTCAAAATTTCTCCTTAATCCACGGGCTACAGCATGGATGTTGTGTTAGTAAGCAGGAAAACCACATGAATCTCATTGTCCATCTCAGTCAGAACTTGGGTAATCGGGTGCATTGTCAACAAGAGGTAATATTTGAAAGGAATTTTTTTCTTCTGAGCTCAACAGTGGGCTTAATATATTCAATAGATCGACCATGTTGTATACAAAGGCACTGTTATCCAGGCTTTGTTGTTCCAGTTCTACAACACAAGCAGAGTAGATCTAGCATAATAATTTTCTTTTTTTTTTTTTTTTTTTTTTTTTAGCATAATAATTTTCAAGATTTTATTTATTTATTTGATGGAGAGAAGCACAGCTAGAGAGGGAACACAAGCAGGGGGAGAGACTTCCCACGAAGCAGGGAGCCCGATGTGTAGCTCGATCCCTGGACTCCAGGATCATGACCTGAGCTGAAGGCAGACGCTCAATAACTGAACCACCCAGTCACTCCTGATCTAGCATAATTCTTAAGGGCCCTAGGATTTTCAGAATGGCCAAGGAGCATTGGCTTCAACTTAATTAAAGTCACCAGCTACATCAGCCCCTAGCAAGAAAGTCAGCTTTGAAGCTAAGCATTGACTTCTCCTTTCTAGCCATGTGGGTTGTAGATAGCATCTTCTTGCAGTGTAAGGCTGGTTCATCTACACTGAAACTCTCTTGTATAGTGTGGCCCCCTTTGTTAATGATCTTAGCTAGAATTTCTGGATAACCTGCTACAGCTTCTGCATGAGCACGCTGTTCCACCTGCCAGTCCGGGTTATGGAGGTGGCTTCTTTCCTTAAACCTCATGAACCAACCTCTACCAACCTCAGACTTCTCCAGATTCCTCACCTCTCTGTTTTCATAGAATTAAGGAGAGTTAGGGCCTTGTTCTGGATTAGGTTTTGGTATAAGGAAATGTGGCTGGTCTGATCTTCCATCCAGACCACCAAAACTTTCTCCATATCAGCAATGAGGCTGTTTCACTTTTTCATCACTAGAGGAGCACTTTGAATTTCCTGCAAGAACTTTTCCTTTGCATTCTCAGCTTGGCTAACTGACATAAGAAGCATGGCTTTCAGCCAGGCTTGTCTTTTGACATACCTTCCTCAGGAAGCTTAATCATTTCTAGCTTTTGATTTAAAATGAGAGGCATGTGACTCCTCTTTTACTTGGACTTTTAGAGGCCACTGTAGGGTTATTAATGGGTCTCATTTCAGTATTTTTGTGTCACCGGGAATAGGGAGGCTCAAGGAGAGGGAGAGAAGTAGGGAAACACTGGTCAGTGGACCAATCAGAACATACACATTTATCGATTAAGCTTACTATCTTTTATGGGCATGGTTCTTGGTGCCTCAAAACAAGAAGAGTAGTAATGTCAAAGATACTGATCACCATAACAAATAAAATGATAATGAAAAAGTTTGAAATATTGTGAGAATTAGGACAAAGACACAAAGTGAGCAAATGCTGTTGGAAAAATGGTACAGATAGACTTGCTCAATGCAAGGTCACCACAGACCTTCAATTTGTAATAAAAGCAACATCTGCAGAGCACAGTAAAGCAAAGAGCAAGAAAACAAGGTATGCATATAATAGCTTTTGCTTCTGAAATCCAGCCACCACCAATTTTATGCCTTTAGCCCTATTATGGATACTATAAAAAGTGAACCTTGGGGAGTCTGGGGTGGAACAATTGGTTAAGTGTCCGATTCTTGGTTTCAGCTCAGGATCTTGAGCTCAAGCCCTGCGTTGGGCTCCATGCTGAGCATAGACTCTGCTTAAGACTCTCTCTCTATCTCTCTCTCTGGCCCTCCCCATGCTGCACACACACTTTCTCTCTTCAGAAATAAATAAATCTTTTTTAAAAATTAAAAAAAATAGGGATGTCTGGGTGGCTCAGTTGGTTAAGCATCTGCCTTTGGCTCAGATCATGGTCCTGGGGTCCTGGGATCCAGGCCCTCAGGATGCTCTCTGCTCAGTGGGGAACCTGCTTCTCTCTCTCTGCCTGCTGCTCCCTATGCACTTGTGTTCTCTCTCTCTCTCTCTCCCTCTCCCTGACATAATATATAAATAAAATATTTTAAAAAAATAAAAAGTGAACCAAATAAGCATATTTTCCATCTCCTTGGAAATCTACATCTCCTTTTATGGATTTCATATTAAGTTACAACAGAAAGGCCCATGATATTACCCAGATCATCTATAACTCAGAAGGCTAAGTCTGAGTTGACATTTAATGGTGAAGGAAATAGGAAATTGGTATAATGTTTTCCCACAGAAGAAATAAAGTTTATAATATATGTATTTTATTAATATATATACTAAATAAATACATATATTTTGATAGGAAAAAGAGAAGAGATAGTTCCAGTCCTTTTCAAAGAATTTGAAAAGGATTTTATTTGCCTCCTTTCAAAGGTAGTTTACCAAAATGTCACTAGGTGGCAGTAGAATTGCTTCCACCAGTATACCAGGGCTACCTCTAGTATGGTTTTCAGAGTAAATATATACATGTTCTCAGATTTCTGAGAATTTTTTTTAAGATTTTATTTATTTACTTGACAAGGAGAGAGACAGCGCGAGAGAGAACACAAGCAAGGGGAGTTTGAGAGAGAGAAGCAGACACCCCCCCACCCCCTCCACCCCCCCGCTGCGCAAGCAGCCTGATGCAGGGCTCAGTGCGAGGACCCTGGGATCATGATCTGAGCCAAAGGGAGATGCTTAACAACGGAGCCACTGAGTCACCCACCCTCCGCCCCCACACCCAGATTTCTGAGATATTCCAATATTTTGTTTTATTGAAATAAGTAACTTTAAATAATATTTTCATATTCAGTTTTGGAATGTATTCAAAGAAGATGAACAACTAAAATATTGCTTACACCTCCTATCCTGGAGCTGGGTACACTATTGTTCTAGTTAGTAACATGAAATAGAATACCTTTAAACGTCATATTATACCTAGCCAAATGTCATTTTATGATCATTTAACTATTCAATTTCCTTCCTTTCTCTATGTTATTTGGGGCCTCTCTGCCATTTGGATATATTCCACCAAAAAAAATCATACTCTTTTTAGGATGAATACCTATCATACTTAAGTGACAATTATTATAGGATTTTCATTTCCTCTCATTTCTACTCTGTGTATTTGATGTCAAATCTTATGGTTTTCTGAAGATTAGGTAATAATCAGGTAAAATTCATATATAAATAGTGATAGTGACTCCTTAGTGCATTGTCTCCATGTACCAGACACTGTGTTGAATGAACTGCCTCATTTTTTCTTCACAAGTCTCCATATAATAAACATTATATTTACTCTCATTTTAAAGATAAGGAGATTTTCCCAAGTTAACACAGATATTATACTTCCAGAACTTACACACTTAATTCACACCCTAGTTTTTCTACCCAGAAATTTAAAGTGCATAGACCTTTTTTTCTTTCCCTGCTTCCTTCACCCATGGGCAATGAAGTGAAACTTCAATGTTCTTTTCTAAGACAAACTTTAGTTATTTCCTGTGTGGTATGTTCTTGATTCTAAGAGCACAGACTATTACAAAAAGGAATAGGAAAGGAAAAAAACAGCACTTCTTTACATTCCTCCAAAATGTAACTACCCAGTTCTTAAGACCTTGAGTGGTGGGTTGATTAACTCTAAAATTAAATGGCAAACCTAAGATGTTATATTTTATATTTGAGTCATAATATATTAGAATACAATTAATGGTGTTGTTTAAATGGAAGATGGGCTAGGTAACCTCTCCAAAGTATATACCAGTTCTGTAATTTTATGATTCTAAGAGTTATGTCATTCAGAACTCTGAAAGATGGTCTGATTCACTCAGTAAGTCTCGAGGATTTCCTTTTTAAATGCTAGCTGTAGGAGTGTCTATTAGCAATTATTAATGGATGTTTTAAAATATTGCTACAAATGTGTTGATCATTCACAAGAAGCACCTTACTAATAATGCATGGTACAGCCATATAACCACTGTCCATTGCAGAATAATTTCTGAAAGTGTGAAGCAATGTCTGCAGTGAAGAGCCAAGACAAAATCTGTATGGTAATACCCAATGTAATACCAAGAATATGCAAATATTTCATCTTTTTATCCCCATAGAGTAAATTATGTATTCTTGGAGGCTTTAATTTCTTTAAACCTGTGGGCCTCACTAAATGAATTAAAGCAAGGGTTCTAAATGAGCCCATCCTGATTTGAAATTTAACTTCAGCTTCTGGAAACTCCCAGCATTCCCAAAGAAATGGCTCTCATGTAAGGGAACTGGGCATAGAGATCCTGATTATCTGACACGGTAAATAGTGCATAATTCTCAAGTGTGCCATCACAGTGAGAAGAGGGCAAAAGTTTCTTAAGAATCATCAGATTGTCAGGGTACCTGTGTGGCTCAATCAGTTGGACATTTGACTCTTGATTTTGGCTTAGGTCGTGATCTTAGGGTCGTGAGATCAAGACCCACATTGGGCTCTGCTCCCAGCATGGAGTCTGCTTGGGATTCTCTCCCTCTGTCCTGTCCCTCTGCGTAGGCACATGTGCTCTCTCTGTCTCTCTCAAATAAAAATAAATTTTTTAAAAAATTTGTCAGATTCTCATTTATTTTCCATTGAAAATAAGTGTCATTGAACTAAGCCAGGAATAGGCTTAGAGGGAATATATACTCACCTGTTTTCAATGTATATAGAACAGTATTTCACCACTTTTTTTCAATTCTTCCATCTTTAGGTTTTCTATGAGTAATCTTGGATGTGTGGGGTGGAATTAGGAAAGTTTGTGCTGATTAAATAGTAGAGATTTGGTGTAATTAAATATAATTGAATTAAAAGGGAAATAAACAGTGTAAGGGAAAAAGTGAGAGGGGAAGAAGGTTTTGATGTCACCTAGGATGTTCTGAATCAGAAGCCAGGATACAGAGGTGGAAAAAGTGTGACATCACGCTTCCTACTGCTAGGTTTTGGAATCATTAGGTGCCAGTCATATTGTCTGTTTCTAGAACAGGATGGGAGTAAGGCCAAGGGAAAGGCAGTCAGTTGGGTTTTTCATTGGCATGGTAGTTATGTTGATACATCTATGAAGAATCTCTCCCTCAGAGTGCCTGTTCCTCCTGACACTCAGGTCTTTCCTGGCCATGGGTCTTATTGTATTCCTTTTCTACTCTTTTCTGGAAATGGAAAGTACCCAAACTGTCTCCACCACAACGATGCTAAACAGTTCCGTTTTGTGGTTTGATTATTTCTCTAGCCAGTAGGAATGGCAGGGCTAGCATACTCTTGAGAATCTAGTCCCTAAAACATACCTTCTGGGGACTCAGTCATGGCTTTGAACTTACCAGTGCCTAGGTGGGTCATATTAATTTCTAGTTTGAGTTTACCTGTGCTACCTTTGTCACTAACTTCCACACCTTTTATTAGCCAGAACAAAGGTCTCACTCATGAATTCCATAGAATGATCAAAACTCTTTTGTATCTGAATTTCCATAAGGAAGACAGAGCCAGCTGACCATAGCTGGGCCTTGAACCTAAGAGGTCAACTAGAATGGGGTATATTTCAGGGGGTTACTCAAAGTGGATGGGCTGGTATGTCAAATCTAAGCCAGTTTCCTGAAGGAGGTTCAAGAGTTGGTGCCAAAGAGACCAGATGTAAACTTAGAATTCAAGGTATGAGAGCCAAGAATCTGGAATATAAGAAAATTTGATTGAAGTGAAAGCAATCAAAAACACTTGATAATAGAGAGAATGATTTCAAAGGCTACTATAGGTTGTCTGTGGCTAGCAGGAAGACATATAATATATTAACATTGGCCATTACAGATCATTCAGTTCTAGTTAGAGATTAGATACTGAGAGGGGTAAAAGCAAGGGCAGAGAGAGGTGGAAGAGGTTGGAAGGTACTGGATTTTGATCTCTTTAGTGTTCTGATGCTGTTACTCTACATTCTATAGCTATAGATTAAATACTTTGCAATATAAAATAATGTCTAATGAATAGTTTTAATGTTGTCCTTCCGGCTTGTTACTTTATTATTTTACTCCAAGACAAAGAAGCAGAAGGGAGACATGTGTATACTTAATTTCATTAATAGAGGCAAATTCTTTATAAAAAGAAAAAACAGAAAGGCACATTCTTCGTGGATTTATTTTTTTTTTTTAAGATTTTATTTATTTGACAGAGAGAAATACAGCCAGAGAGGGAACACAAGCAGGGGGAGTGAGAGAGGGAGAAGCAGGCTTCCCGCCGAGCAGGGAGCCCGATGCGGGACTCGATCCCCGGTCTCCAGGATCATGACCTGAGCCGAAGGCAGTTGCTTAACCAACTGAGCCACCCAGGCGCCCTCTTCATGGATTTAGATTCTGGAGGAAAACAGGTGTTTTCAGCAGGTGTATTAAAGGACTGTGCCACCAGATGGTGCTCACCTATTAAAGCCAAGCTGTTTTTCAAGCAGTTTCCCTAAATGGTCTAGATTTTTTAATCTAAAACATGAGGTGTTTTGTTTATGTATTTATCTCTTTTTTCATTATTTAGTGCAGATTTTTCTAGCAATGAATATAGTGGGTTTTAAATTTAAGCTATTTAGTTTAACATATGCCTCTCTTGGAGGAAAAAAAAGAACTGGTAATTCACTTTTGTTTTGCTTTAAAGATCTTCTATTATATAATTTTTAATATGCTAGGTGACTAAAATTATGCTCTTTTTTATGCTTAATTTTTCCCCTTTCATTTCCTTTAAACCCAAGACAGTGCAGCATAAGCTAGCAGAATTAAAAACACACATCTGTGTGGCCAGAGCTTTTGTGGACAGCTGTCTCCAGCTGCATGAAAAGAAACGTCTGGATCCTGCCACTGCCTCCATGGCAAAATATTGGTATGCATGCTTCAGTAATTAAAATGTGATGTTTGCACAGAATGTTATGGAATTCGTCCCACGTTAAACCCAGCCTTGAAGGTCTTAAAGGAAGAAGGCTGTGAAAATAAAAACTAACAGTAAGAACCAACTTAAAAAAAAAAAAAAAAAAAAAACACTAGAAGGTCCCATTAAGCCTTATATAATGTGCTAAAAATTACTCAAGTTGGTTTAACTTTTAACTTGCTATTGAAAATGGGATATTAAGATACTGAAGAAGGGTGACTGATTAGTTCATTGACGTACTAGTTTAATTTCAAATTATCTGACAAGTGGCACTGTAATGAGACCAAACAAGAACAGTAAGACTTAGAATCCTGAGATTGAATCCCAGTTCTTTCATTAAATAACTATAATTAAATTTAATTCTCTTTGGGCCAACATTTTGATATCTGTGAAATGAATAGATTGGACTGCACTTTTCTATTTAAAGTGCTGTCCAGATCTAAGAAAAATTTCTGAAAAATTGATTGTCCCACCAAATGTTGCACATGGTCTATTAAATGAAAGAGAAAATGTCCTATTAGGCTTGGAAAGACTTTTCACTGGTATTAAAGATGAGTAGCAACATTATTAAATATGAGTTAATTGAAAAGAGACTCCTATAAGGCTTTTGTGTATTTTAAGATGCAAGAACATAGTTTAAATCAGATTCTGGAAATGGGTTTGGTTTCCTCTATTTTAAAAACAAACATTCTCACATCTCATTAGCCCAAAAATAACCTAGAAAAAATTCCTGTCATTATTCATTAACTTGTGTTCAGTTCAATCAAAAATAGAATGGAGAAATATGCAGAATAGTTCTTTATGTAATGATTCCAGAATAATAAAACTGCCAGATTGAGGGTGAATTAATAGGAACTTGTACATTGGGGGAGACATTTTACATTTACATTTATAGCACATTCATTGACCAGTTGAAAAAAATGTAAAAAATTTTTAGATAATTTTAGAAAAAGAGATATTCAGATAATTATTGACTTTACTGTTCTTTGAAAACACTAAGTTTAAAGACATATGTTACTTCATGTTGAAACAGAGGAAGCAACTAGTTATAGCCCAGTAAATATTTCACTAAAATACTTGCCAAACACAAAAATGTATAGAATTCTAAATATTACTGACCCCTGAGCCTTATCTGTTAATCATTATATTGTTACTCTTATATTAGGAACATCCTCACCTGTCCTATGACTTGAGTTAAAAATTATTTTGAATGAGAAAATGTGGCCATGCTTACTTTTACTTTATGTTCCCCCTACTGAAAAACAGGTTGAGGGGCTCTTGGCTGACTTAATCAGTAGAGCATGCAACTCTTGATCTCAGGGTCATGAGTTCAAGCCCCATGTTCTGGGTAGACATTAGACATTACTTTAAAGGGAAAGAAATAAGGAAAATATATTGAAAAGCATTTTGAACTTACATGTTTCTGTTAAGATGAATAAGATCTCTATTAGTTATCTTATGAATTTTAATGTTAAAATCACTGTGATAAGATCAAGAATATTTCTCAAGTATTTCATATAGTTTGGGCATAGTAATACCCAAATAATTTTAACAAGTTTCCTATATGATAGTGCATACCTTTATAGTAGTCTTCCCCCTTAGATTTTTATTTTTACTTTCAGTTTATTTCTGAAAATACCTTAAAAAGTTTTTTTTTTCAGTTACTGAAATTCAGAATTGTAACCTTCAGGTAGAGTGAGGTCTTTGGAGAAAAAGATATATTACAAGGCAAAAGGAAATAGATGCCTGTGTAGCTATATAGTTACTTAGATCATACAAAGGACCTAAATTAATTAGACCAAATTCAGGTTTTTACTTTGTCCTTTTCAGGCCTAAAGTAGCCAGAACCTAATGGTTTCCACATTTAGCTTTACCAAAAACCCAGCCAGTACTAATTGATGAAGAAAGTATTCATTATGTGAAAATTGTTCAGAGATTGATGTATAATTTATGCCAGTTCTTCTCTGGTTGACTAATATGTCTAATTCTAATTGTTTGATAAATGTATGTATTTACACAGTCAGAAATAATTCTTTTCCTGATTGTGAAGCACTTTGTGAAAATTCATTTCAAATGTTCCTTTTTTGCTTTTTCTTTCGGTCATCTAGGTCATCTGAGTTACAAAACCGAGTAGCTTATGACTGTGTCCAGCTCCATGGAGGTTGGGGATACATGTGGGAGTACCCAATTGCAAAGTGAGTATAATGTGAAGAAAAAGGAAAATTTCTTTACTGTACTTTGTACACTTACTCTACACTACATTGAGTGTATAGGAAAAAGAGATGGCAAAATCTTTGTATTTGTCATCTGACTACAGGGTGTGTTCAAGCAGAAGAAACAGCGTGATGTTATCAGCTTGCTACTAGGATTTTATCATTTTTAAAGAAAATCCTTCTTTGATTTTCCATCATCCTTCTTTGATTCTATGAATTTGGCTATTTTAGATACCTCATATAGGTGGAATCACATAGTATGTGTCTTTCTGTGATTGGCTTATTTCACTTAACAGAATGTTAAAGTTCATCCAAGTTGTCACATATTGTAGAATTTCCTTCTGGTTTAAGGTTGCATAGTATTCCATTCAATTTTCTTTATCCGTTCGTCTGTGCATAGACATTTAGGTTGTTTTCACATCTTGGCTATTGTGAATAATACTGCAATGAACATGTTTGATGTTAATATTGCTTGGAGGTCTTGTTTTCAATTCTTTGCAAGAAATACCTAGAAGTGGGATTTTAAAATCATATGATAGTTCTATTTAATTTTTTGAGGAGCCTCCATACTTTTTTTCATAGCAGCTGCCCCATTGTGTATTCCCTCCAACCATGTGCAGGAGTTCCAATTTCTCCACATTCTTCTCAACACCTGTTTTCCTTTGCTTTTTTGTTAATAGCGATCCTCACAGGTGTGAGGTGATATCTCATTGTGGTTTTGATTTGCATTTCCCTGATGATTGGTGACAATGATCATTTTTTTCATATACTTGTTGGTCATTTATATGTCTTCTTTTAAAATATCATTTTATTTTTATTTTATTTTTTAGAGATTGTATTTATTTATTTGAGAGTGCACGTGTGTGCACATGTGCACACACTCACATGAGCCTGGGGAGGGGTAGAGAAAGAGAGAAAATATCTCAAATCAGCATGAGCCGGATCCTGGCCTTGATCTCACAACACTGAGATCATGACCTGAGCTGAAACCAAGAGGGAGACATTCAACCATTGAACCATCCAGGCACCCCCTAAAATATAAATTTTTAGAAGTAAAAAAAAAAATTGACACTTCAGAAAAAAACTTAAATATGAAAACAATCAAAATCTTTATATCTTAAATAGTTAATTATTCATTTTGCTCTAGAAATTTTTTCTCTTATTGAGCAATATTTTCAGTTTATAAAACTGAAGTTTATAAACTTTCAGTTTATAAAACTGAAAAAGGAAGTTTACCATATGGAGACCAGTTGAGTTCTGGATCTGAGAAGGTGAATGCTGTGGGCTTCTAAAACCTTTTTCTCTTCTAATTTAAATCTAAATACAGACTCTCTGAAGGGGAAAATTATCAAACGAATATTCAGACTTACTTTCAAATTTATCATTTTAGCATCATAATTGAAAAACATTTGATATACTTATGGTCTTTAATGAGGAAAATTAAACATTTTAGTGAAGTTACATTAAGAACAGAAGCTCCAGCATAGATATAATCTACTAATTTTCTGTAGCCATTGGGGCAGTTCAGAAAGCTTTGATCACAGGGTGTGTATAATTTATAACCTTTATAAAAACTCAGCAGCAACCAGCGCTTTTCTTTAGGAATGTAGACATTAAGTAACTAAATTACATATATATATAATATATATAATATTTATAATATAATATTTATAATATAATATAATATATATTTTATATATATATATATATATATATATATATATATATATATATATATATATATATAATGGTTAATCCCTGGACTTGGATTTTGATATATCCTTTCACAATTACTTCAAATGAGCATTAATCAAAAGCAGATTTTTTTTTTATCTTTGTATAGTCATGAAATCAGAAGTCAACACTGAGTTATGCTGGCACAAATTAAATCATCACTGGCATTTTTTCTGTGCATGTTCATGTTTTACTCACCCTATTAATCCATCTATTCACTATATTCACAATGGTAAGAAAATAAAACCATAATGCATATCTATATGCTTCTACTTGACTATGCCATTACAACTTCTGCTGGAAATGTAGACACGTATTGGCTTAGTGCTTGTCTAGTCTAGTTCAGGTTCCAAGAAAGGCATATGAAGTGAAGAGGAGTTCCCCCATCCACATGGCCCAAGATCAGAGTGCAGAGTAAGTCTTGCTGTGTGTTTTTTTAGAGGCTGGTCCTTCAGGTCAGTAGTAAGCAAATATTGTAGCTTGATAGCTTACTTGAAATGCCTGGTTTCAATTTGAGAGACTTATATTTCCTTTCAGAAATAATAATCCCCTTCTTGGCTGGTTTGTTAGTTCAAAGATTGTATGAACTTTTAAACTAGACTGCTATTTCTCCTCCCCAAAGACATGAATAAAGAACTTTTCATAAGTTAGGAAGAGAGAATAGTAGATAATATCAAAAGGCTGGTTAGACAGATTAGGCAGTATGTGGTTGCAAGGCATAGACTTTGATTTGAGAAAAAAAAACATTCTAATTGGTTTCTTATATTCTCAGATTAAGCTGCTTTATTTGCGTGTGTATGTGTATGTGTTTCAGGTTTTGGGGGGGTTTGTTTTGTTGCTTTTTATTTGTTTTTTATTTGTTTGTTTTTAAATAACTGGTCTTAAGCATGTGAACTTGTTTCAGACTTCTCATTAGGCTTGGGGCCTGTGAGAAGTGAGGCTTATTGAGCTTTGCCATTTCAAGATTCCTCTGCCCTGCTGGGAAGAACAGCCGGAGATACAGAGCTTCATCACTGTGTGGTTAAACATTCCTTCTGCTGCCTTTCTCTGTTAATTTTAGTTGATGACTTAATTTAATTAGTAACCTATAAAAGGTCTACTGATCTCTGTCATTACCTACTCCAATGGAACCTCTTTAATGTGGAAAAAAAAAAAAAAGGCCCAGTCCAAAAATGTCTACAAGTATTGCTGAAATAGGCTGAAATGTTAGGTAGATTCTCTACATTCAAGTGCTGGATTTTGTGGGCAACAATGGAATCTGTTCAAAAGAAAAAATATATTTGAAAATGCAGATGTCTTCATATTTCAAGTTTCATCAAAAAGTAGATAATGAGACTCTAAAATTCCTTTGTAACACACTAAATCACTACATATTTACCAAGTGTTCACTGTTTGCAAGGTACCATGATGAATATGGAGAGTCCAGAATTGGTCATGTTCCTAGAGAACTGGCACATTTAGTTTGTCTCAGGTGTTAAATTAAAAACAAAAAACAAGGGCATCTGGGTGGCTCAGTCCATTAAGCGTCTGCCTTGGGCTCTGGTCATGATCACCGGGGTCCTGGGATTGGGCCCTATCTCGGGCTCCCTGCTGAGGGGAGAGCCTGCTTCTCCCACTCCCTCTGTCACCCCACAATGCTCTCGCTCACTCTCTCTCGAATAAATAAAATTTTAAAAAATAAATAAAAGCAAAAATCATTCTATGCTTGGGGGAAAAAATGCCACTGAATTTGTCTACTAGAAAAGTCCAAAGCTCATAATGAGTCCTGCATGCCTAGACCAATGAAAATACTGTGATATAATGAAAAAGATACTTGCCAAAGTGGCAAGATACCTACCTTTTCATTCCAGCCTGCCAATTAATTATCTTTTAGGTGACCAATAAATAGCAATCATTAATTAGTACATGTACAACTGCTCTGCACCTCAGTTCCTTTATGTGCAAAACAATAGTAGTATTTATCTTCCCTGATGCCAGTATAACGGTTAAAGGATATGAGACAATAAAATGAGATGAGAAAACAAGCGGGTAAAATGAAAGGATAAAGTGGGAGCATAAAATGAGATGAGAAAAGGTAAAAACAGCTATAGTTTCATGGTTGCTATCATTGCTACCAAAAGTGAATTCCTTGTAATACTTTTTTCTTTTTCTTTTTCTGTGTGTGTGTGTGTGTGTGTGTGTGTGTGTGTGTGTGTGTCAGTAGACTTGGGCACTCAGTCTTTTAATGTCATACATTACTGGAGTGACTATTAACCATTTCCAAAAAATAAGTTACCTGTTAACTTTGTGGGAAATGATATTTTCTAAAGCCATCAATTTATACTCCTGATGGCAGCATTGATGGTGGGAATCTAAAGGGATATTAGAAAATAGGTACTTTCTTTTTCTTTTGTTTCCTATAAAACCAGTAGATTTCAGCTTTTTAAAGGGAACATTAAAGATAACAAGAAATTAAGACATTCTGTCCATTCTAAACCTGAAACAGCCTTTTTTAGAAGGCTGTTATATGTGCTGTTTTACAAAATTAAATCAAATGAAACAATAATTTTTTGAAATTAATATCTCATCAAGCAAGCTAAAACAAAGCTATACAGATGATCAGTATCTTTTTTTTTTTTTTTAAGATTTTATTTACTTGACAGA